>MU383201.1:0-93729 GCA_022495125.1 Xylaria acuta | reverse complement strand
TATAATAAATAATTTATATTATTTATATAATTAATATAAAAAAAATAAAATTTATATAATTATATAAATATAAACGTAAAAATGTTTAAATAATAGTAAACGTATTAATAATTAATAAACAAAACATTAAAAAAATATAAAAAGTTTTAAAAAAAAATAACAAAACAAAAAAATAATAGTATATTTAAAATATTAAACAGTAATAAAAAGCTTTAATTATATAATATAAATATATAAAGTTTACTAACAAAAATAAAAAAATATATTAGTTTTATAAAAAAAAAGCATTAAAATATAACTAAATATTAAACAAGTATAAAAAAATATTAATTATATAAATATAAATATATAAAGTTAAATAATAGTAATAAAAAATATAGTAGCTTTATAACCTATAAAAAATTATAACTTAAATATAGCCCTTAATATAAAGTTTTAGTAGCTATAACGTTACAACTAAAATCTTATATATTATAAAATTGTTTAAGTGTATACTATCTCTATATGTATTTAAAGTAGTTAATATTATGCACTTATTTATATATAGAACTACAACATCCTATAATCCAGTTATAGCTAGCTAACATAGTGCCCCCTATACACAACCCTATTATATACACATCACAGTGTTTATTTAAAAAACTCTATCTACTAATATTTGGTATACCCCCCCCGGCGCGCTACGGTACACTACAGTAGGTTAATATACCTACAGTAGATACTGACAGCGCCCCCAAAACCTGCCTGCCTGCCTGGCCATGCCTTGTCAACCTGCAACCCGCAAGCCTGCGAATTTCCTACGTGCGTCGACTACAACATCGCAATCTCATCCTATCGCTCCCCTCCCCTCCCCTCCCCTCCCATCTCCAGCGACAAGACGAACAACTCGTAATTGATTGACGACGAAAACGATACACAGACTGCAACACGCGCTGTCTAGATTCCCCTCTCCTGCTTGACCGGCTCGCTTTCTGGACACGACTCTTACCATAGCCCTGTATAATAACGCTCCGTGACGAGTGACGACGATACCCAATCCAACCGAGACCAGCCAGTCCGCCCCCACCCATCTCATCATCCATCCACCAAGCCTGCTGCTATTGTCGCGTGCCTAACAGTGACGTCGCCATCGTCGTCGTCGTCGTCGTTGTCGTCTATCCGCCCAGACAGACCAAGACGAGGCAACGCATCCGCAGCTGCTCTATCCCTGCCACCGCCGTCGCAGCCACCGCAAGCCAACATGGATACCAACATGGAGGATGTCGGTCGGGTTCCCGCCGAGCTGCCTCCTATGCCCGCTTCAGAGCCCACCACCATTCCCACGCTGGATGGGTGGATCGAGAGTTTGATGAGCTGCAAACAGCTGGCCGAGGCCGACGTTCAGAGACTCTGCGAGAAGGTCTGCCGCCACCACCGCTACTGTTTCACGTTGCGCTAACATTCCGTCGCCTCTAGGCCAGAGAAGTGCTGCAAGAAGAATCCAATGTCCAGCCTGTGGTATGATATGACCCCTCGGCGCGTCGGGCACGTGGCTGCTGCTGACTCTGGTAGAAATGCCCCGTAACCGTGTGCGGCGATATTCACGGCCAGTTCCACGACCTCATGGAGCTGTTCAAGATCGGTGGTCCCAACCCCGACACCAACTATCTTTTCATGGGTTCGTCATCAACATCACCGCCGCCGCGGCGCAGGCAGGCGGTAGGCACGGAGAAACATGCAGGCATTAACTAGTGGCGCGTTACAGGTGACTATGTCGACCGAGGCTACTACTCGGTCGAGACCGTAACTCTCTTGGTTGCCCTCAAGATCCGATACCCCCAGCGCATCACCATCCTGCGCGGTAACCACGAGTCTCGACAAATCACTCAGGTCTACGGCTTCTACGATGAATGCCTACGGAAATACGGCAACGCCAATGTCTGGAAGTTCTTTACCGACCTGTTTGACTTCCTGCCCCTCACCGCTCTGATCGACAACCAGATTTTCTGCCTCCATGGCGGGCTTTCCCCCAGCATTGACACCCTCGATAACATCCGGGCTCTCGACCGCATCCAAGAAGTTCCACATGAAGGCCCCATGTGCGACTTGTTATGGTCCGACCCCGACGACCGATGCGGCTGGGGCATCTCTCCTCGTGGTGCCGGTTACACTTTTGGCCAAGACATTTCAGAGGCCTTCAACCATAACAACGGGTTGACGTTAATTGCTAGGGCTCATCAGTTAGTTATGGAGGGATACAACTGGTCGCAAGACCGGAACGTTGTGACAATCTTCTCCGGTCAGTCCTCCTTCAAGGCCGGCTGTGCAACCGAGAACTAGAACTAACATGGCACAGCCCCAAATTACTGTTACCGATGTGGTAACCAAGCCGCCATTATGGAGATTGATGAACATCTAAAATATACCTTGTAAGACGCCCTGTTTGAGACACGGCCTACAGAGGCTCCGTCTCCGCCCCGAGATTTTATTATACTGATGCGTGGCCTGCAGCTTACAGTTTGACCCTTGTCCGCGAGCCGGTGAGCCCATGGTTTCTCGACGTAGGTTTTTCCCTCATACCTTTCCACCTGTCGTTTTCAAAGCCAATCTAACTGTTGGGTAGGGACACCGGATTACTTCCTCTAGTCCTCTCGCGCAACCCGTTACCCGTTACCCGTTCCCCCGGGTGCGTGGCCCGAAGCTTCAACGGCCATCCCCAAGATCTCCAGAGCCGAAAGTCTAAACGATTGGCGTGGCTACCCATCACCCAAATTCATGTACGATTACTCAAGCCACTATGATGACGCCTTCCTAAGGCAGCTCAGACACCATCTTGGGCTGCCAAGATACCCTTGGGAGTCATCGCGTCGTCATCTGTTAAAGGCTCAGGTCCAGCTCTAGCATAAGGAGAGAAGCATACTCAAAAGAGATAAAGGGTGCCTAGATTTCCTCGCCAATAGAGAGAAGTTTTGATGTTAGATGAAGCGAAGCCCGTTTGTGCCTGCCTGGTCGTGACAATCACCAGCGTGTTCCTAGGAATTGGACGTATCCGTAAAAGATATCACTAATTTGCATAATAGAAATAGTATTCGTGGATTCAATGCCATCAATTCGGTACCTAACAATAGAATTGAGGGACACTCGACACGTCACGTCGTGTAGTAACCGAATCTACTAGTACTAACGAGTCAAAAGAAAACATTTGACATTCTGCTTTGTCCACAGAATTGATTACGATATTGCCATTGTTTGTACAAAATTGCTAGTATGTAACCCCCTTCCTTGCGCCAAACTCCATTTACGTCCTAATTAATCACCCTCGAGGTACATGCAAGTTACATGCCTTAATGCCGGAGATGCATTTACAATCGTCCAGTAACAGAAATCGAGATGTAAAACGGGGGCGTGCATTGGTCGCCTTCCATGCAGCAACTCTCAACAGGTTCCGCGAGGTCTTTTCGAGTTTTATCCCTACCCCTTTTAGTCCTCCTAGGTACACGTACGCCTAGGAAGCAAGCCGCTAGCTACCTACGTACGCGGCCGTCTCGGTAGATTTTGCTCCGATGCGTGGATGGGCGCGAAGCCAGAGTATTTATATCCACCCCCCGGCCGGGTGATGGATTTCGGCCTCCTTACAACTCAGACTCCTGTTGATGGGGCCCCGGCTGGGTGTCCGACTGCTGCTAGCAGGGCAGTAAGTGGCGGTACTCCGACTGCGACTGGGGCCGCTGGTAACGGGGCTGCGCCGCGACGTGGGTATCTCGCTCATGTACGCCGGACCGGCGGCGTGCTCGGCTGGCCTCGCGGCGTCTATGTGGAGCGCCTCGTTAGTAGTGTATGCCTGACCCAGTGTATGCGGCCGGCCGTGTTGCAGCTGGTGCGGATGGAATTGCCGTTGCGCTGGCCTGAGATGTGCTGGGTCGTGCTCCTGGACACACGTGTTACTCGAATCTCCACCCCATTGGCTCGACAGCTCCTCGACGCCGGCGACGTTGGCCTGTAATGGGGGACCGTCGACGAGCGAGTAGTTGGCGGTCGGCGACTCGTCGCCGGCGCTGCCGCCCGAGCGAGGCTGATTCGCTAATGAGGGCATAGGCTCGCAGTTGCGTGGCGTCATCGCCCATGACGTCCGGAACGGCCAGGGGTACCAGTCGCCGCCGTGACCGTATATCGTCTGGGTGCTGCTATCTACCACCGACGCGGGGCTTGGGTGACTGATGGCCCCCTTGTCGTCGCTCTCGACGTCGATGTCCTTGCCTTTCCCTTTTCCCTTGTCCTTGTCCTTGCCGTCATGGTCATATATAGGAGGAGGAGGTGCTGCTGCTTTCTCGCGGCCGTCCTCGTTGCTGTCGCCCCTGAGCGTGGCGAGTTTCTCGGGGTCTGTATCGTTGCCATTGCCCTCGCCGCCGTCCGAGGACGCGACAGACGGCGGGCGCGCTCGGACACCCCTGCCGTAGTCTCCCGGTCCCTTGGCACCGTTCGGCACGATGAACCGGCGGTCGAACCGCGAGAAGAGATACGCCGCGGAAATGATCAGGTCCGTGACGAAGTTGAAGCAGTAGTAGCACGCGCGGCTGTGGTACCAGGCGGGATCGCTCGCCGGCCGTGGGGCGAATCCCGTGTAGATGCGGAAGGCGGCGGCCAGCGTCGCTAGGGCTGACGTGAACGAGAGGAGCCACACCTTGCTGCGCCAGCGGCCGGCGCCGAACTTCTCGATACGGCTGTTGTCGGCGCGCGGGATCAAGGCCGCGAGGGCGAGGACGGGGAGCGGTAGGAAGGCGAGGACGGCCATGTACGTGCCCGCGAACAGCTGCACGATGCGGTCCGAGCGCCGGATGCCGGCGTTCAGGGTGAAGAGGCTCTGGATCGTCACGGCGATGACCATGATCAGCGACGCGACGGCGCAGCCGACCAGGAAGCGGAAGACGAAGGTCGTGGCCGGGTGCCAGCCGAACTTGGGGTGGTAGGCGCGCACGATGCGCTGCGCGAAAATCAGGTTGACGGCGAAGACGATGACGCTGCCCGTCTGCGTCAGGATGCCCGCCGCGATGGCGACGGCGGCCACGCGCGGGTGCGCCGCCCACACGATCCGCATGCACAGCGCCGAACTCCGCAGCACGCACAGCGCGAACATCATGCCCGAGAAGAGGAACTTGACCCTGTGCCGCTTGTTGGTGTGGAAGATGGCCATGTGCGCCGCCGCCGACACCACGAAGAGCGCCAGGAGCACGGCCGCGATGGGGATGTCGGTCATCACTGTCGGCACCCCGCCGACGACGGCCAATGCCATGGTATAGGGAGGACCATGCTGGGCCGGCTTCGACTGTCCGAGAACTATTAGCTTGGCCCCGGCTCGTGTTGTTAGGTGCCATGAGGGGATGGGAGTGGAATATGTGGCGTAGCTAAGTGGCCTAAAAGGTCTAGCATCGTGTTCTTCCACCGAACTTTCCATAGCCGACCGCCCTAACGTCACGCCTGAGAGACAGGTGATGTTATATGAAGAGAGGGCGCATATACTAAGAGCAGACGGATGCGTGCTGAGGGAAGGGCCACAAAACGCATACGTACAGGATGGGCTGAAGGATTTGGCTCCGGACTCGGGGTCACGGTCCAGTTCCCTGTAGTAGTGGTATCTCTCCTGAGGCGCACGCTGCTTGCTCTTCTTCGCCCCGACATGGTTTCCCGCCTATAAATTATGATCTTGTCCTCGAACCTTCAAATTTTTCTCATACGTTTGAGTCCGAGCTGAACGTTCTTCTATAAAATCTTCATTGGTGTCTTTCCCCTATTGAGTTTGTGAGGGATCGGACCTTTTCGACTGTTTCCTCTTTGTTTCGACGCCCGGGGACAGTTCTATTGGTAGTGGGAGGATGATTCGGACTCGACCCTCGTCTATGTTTGTCGTTTGATGGCCGAGTGAGTCGCCAGGCGCAAGTAAAGAGTCAGACGATAACTCATGAGTCCCTTTCTACGAGAAATAGAGATGAGCTAGTTTACACAAATGCTATAAGTTCAATGGGAGGAAAGACGTGGGAGTATTGGGATCTGGGGAACCAGAGAGTTAAAAGTGCTTCTGGACAAGTAGATTGCACCCCTTACGCATACGGGTCCGAATAGACGCTCCTTGAATCCACAAGATCTGCACTGCGCATGCAGTTAAGGTATTCTGCCTTGTTGAATTGTAAGGGATCTCTCTCGCTCCTATTATCGTAAGGTTTTCCCTCCAGCATGTCCCCGGAAGGTCGCCGCCTGCGAAACCTAGAAGCGGCAGACCACGCACAAGAGTAGTTCTGGGCCCCGGCCAATACCACTCCTTATATGGCCGTGACCGTGTTGCCGGTTTTGAAGTCAAAGTACCTACAGCGGCTTATATAAACACGGACACATCGTTCGCCGCCTCCGTGATGGCCACCACATCAGATCCATGTATCGCGTAAGGATACGATAACCATAATGCCCCTATCGAGATACGTGCCGCCTCCAATTATGGACCTAAATACTCACATCCGCTTAAACAGATATCACATCTACATAAAGTTTAAGTTCTATGCTGCATGTTAAGCCGATCCCCGATGCCAGGTCTGTCAGCAGTTGTCAAGTAGTCAGATATGTTCTCCGATAGTCGTATGCACACGTCCATGATTACTTGTATGCGAGCAATCATAGGACGGGTGGTATTTGGCCGACAGTGGGGGACCACGCAAGCTATCACGCACTCCCAGTATCAAGGAAGACAAGAACAAATCTTGGAATTTCCTGGGGTGGAAAGTTGGCACTGCCTAGACGTCGCGAAACCTGGACCTTTCTGTACGATGTACTGTTCGAGATTAAATACATCCTACGAAGACAAAGGCACAGTAGGCAATTCAATGCCAGGATATCGACAGAATAAAAATGGGATAGAGACGATGGCCGGACGTTACTGTCTTGTCTCAGTTGCTGATGTAGGCCCTTTCTTCAATTCACGCGCCAGATATACGGATGGACAGTTCATTGGTAGTAGCCAGTCTTTCATTCACAGGAGCTTAGAGGGCAGATGAGTTTCTACAAGCCTACATACCGAGGCACGCCGGCCTGGGCAGTTTGCTTCAACGACTGATACATCCAACCCTAGATAATAAACGTCCTATGTAGGTGACCGTAAATTGGAACCCACAAGACACTTTGTATGCCATAATACCACCAGTACTGGGCGCTCGGTATTTAATTTAGTAGCATATCCTACTCAATACGGTCGATCTCTGTTGTCAAGTGTAGTAAAACTGCCCCTTCTTTCTCGGAATAGGGGTTAACAGGGTCTGATGGCGCATTCAGTAGAAATTCTTCAAATAAAACGTTATTAAAGAAGAATGAATTTTTCAATATCCATCTATGAAGATAGCTATGGCTCAAAACCCGTACCAGGAAGATCCATACGGGGCTCTGGCATGACCGGTTCCTGCAGGACATAAGGGCGAGCATCTACGTCACCTAGATGCGACATAATTAGATTCCGTTTCTACTCGCATACATATATGGTTTATATCAGCAGGGCTTTGTTCACTCCGTCTATACGACGTGCTGTTCGAGAAAGATCTAGCAAGATGAGCTAGGTGCTGGTCACATTGACGAGCCAGCACAATGATAGGGCTCTGGGACCGACGAATGCATATCAAGGTGTTTGTGGTTCATAACTTGCTTCGACTAGACTGCCAACAAGACTGTGTGTGAGAACACTTGGTAGTAGGCACGCACACACTCCCATTAATTCCAAAGTAGGCTCTTACTGGGCGATCTGGCATTAAGCATTTTGTCGAAACCGATGGATGGTACTCCAGACAGAGAATATTGGCCTGCCAATCTTGGTAATTATCGCTATCCTCCAGGGCAAGCGCCGAATATATTTTTAGGGCCAATTCCCGTTTCCAACCTAATAGGCCTAGATACATCATAACCTGAGATAATATATCATAATATGTACCTAAACCCTATTCTCTCCTTCCTTTCAGAGCCAACAAGCCTCTGAATCTCCTCATCTGCGCCCTCACCCTCGCCCTCCTCCTTGTCTAACTTACGATTCAACCACACTAGATAGGCCCTCAGAACAAGAGCAAGCACAGCAACGCCAAACATGGCGGCGGCACAAGACCACATACCCGTCTCAAAAAACGGCGCGTCGCGATCAGGGTAGAGCTGCGCGCCGAGGAGCGGTCCACACTGTCCGACGATCTGGAGGAGGGCGAACCCGCCTCCCCGCCGTCCCTCGCTCGGCTGGTTGTTCACAGACCAGGCGAGGACCAAGACGACGACACTGAAGAAGCCCACGGCCGCCGGGTACACGGCGAGGTAGCGGACGGCGGGGCTTATGATTCCTTCCCCGGCGGGCCGCGCGAGCGCCAGGACGAGGTAGCCCGATGCCGAGAGCAGCGCGTGCGCGGCGATGAACGGTGAGCGCGACTGCGCACGGTCTGATACGTGTGCGGTGATCAAAACAACGCCGAACGCGAGGAGATTCGGGGGCGTGGAGAGCGCCTCCGCTTGCAGCTCGCTGTGGCCCATGTCCTTGAGGATGGTGGGGAGAAACGCGGGCAGGGTGCTATAGGCCATATTGGCGAGGAAGAGCATGAATGCCGTGAGCCAGGCCTTGGGGTCTTTAAAGGCGGCAAGGACGTCTTTTGATTTCAGTCCGGAGGTAGACGGCGCCGGCTTGTTTTTATAAGTCGACGTGGATGAGAAAGAGGACCGTCTGTGGTTGTGCTGTTCCACTTTCTCGTGTTGAAGCCGTAGAAGCGCAATCTTTCGCTCTCGCGGGCTGAGGTAGGAAGTTGTTTCGGGGGAGTCCGGTATTACGCCCCACGCGATTGTCGCGACAATGATGGAAGGGAAGCCCTCGAGAAGAAATAATAGCCGCCACGAAGCGATTGGCAAGCTCTCACCAACCCATAAGATAAGCCAGGCCACGAAGCCGGCAAAGGCAGACGCCAGCGGAGCAGCTAGATCTACGTCAGACTTTCGTGTACTGAAAGTACAGAGTATGATAGAAGAAAGGGGTGACCAAGCCATGGGTTATCCGCATGAGATTCAAGCACGTACCAGAGATGAAAAGCGCTGTCCTGAAAGCCAATTCGCGTCTCTTGAAGAAGAATGACAGATAGAACGGCACGCCCGCGAAGCCGGCCTCGCCAATTCCCAGGAGCACGCGTAGGGCAATCAATAGGGGATAACTCGTAACGACGGCCTGCAGCGAGGCGACGACACCCCACGACAGCACGATCACCGAGACGTAGATGTGCGCGGGCACGACACGCCACAGGAGCGTCATCCACTCGAATAAAATGTAGGCGAAATAGAAAGCGCGCAGTGCCCACTCGAAGTAGTCTTCGCGGGGTGGCCTGGTCTGCAGGTCTGTTTCCATGCCTGCGATGCGGGCATTGCCTATATCTACAAGAGGTCAGACTTCCGTCACTGGCGGCCATCGTTTAAGGTGCGGGGGCGGTGAGACAATGCTTCGGAAACCACCATCACCGTCGCCGCTTAGAAGAAATCAAGAACGAAGACAACAAGAACCATAAGAGACGCACTCGATCGGTCCACGAAGGATAGCATATAGCAAAACGCCAAGAATATCACAAGGCGGCGATCGAGTTTTCGGACAACGGCCTTCTCCTCGTCGGGCGTGTAGAGCTGGAAGCTGGCGGCAACGGTGCTATCGCTCAACCGCCTCCCAGCCTGCTCTCTATCCCTTCTACTCGCTCCACGCGCCTCCTCATCGTCCTCGCTATACTCGCCATCTCGAATGGCATCACCATGAAACTCCTTAAGCTCGTAGATCTCGCAATCGTTGTCATCATCGCCGTCGACAGCACCACCAGTGCCCAAGTCGGCGCCGGGGAGCGGCATCGGACGATGTTGAGAATAGTCATGGGACCGACGTTGGGTGGCGATGCCTTCCCGATCAAATAGGTCCGGGTTGGACGCCGAGCACTCGCTTGCTGGCGTCACCTGCCCACTCAGCCCCGATGAATTGGAACTATGAGGCTGCGAAGAAATCGCCTCGACTTCCGCCTTGGCTGTCTGACGATGTGGCATGGTGCAAGGCGAGTACGCATGCGCTCGGGCAGCTTTGGGCTCTCTCTCTCTAAATTTGAAGGCCGAAAACAGCAACTAACATTTGCAATCGTACTGTAGTCCAGAGACCAGAGAGGAGATGGGATTACGTCATACAAGAACTATGGTAACCTCATCTCATAGAAGAGCTGCCCATAGGTAAAACCTGTAATCAAACGCCCACGAGGTTGTGCTGAATCTACAAAGCGAATTGCAATGGCGGCTGGTGGTAGTGATACGAGGAAGTTATGTCGGTCTGGCAGGGGCCTAGATATGACCTATATTTGTACCTACTTGTAGGTAGCAGTCCAATCAGTCAGCCGCACCCCCTATCCAGTCCCATACCTACGTGTACCTGTCGAAGCCAAGCCTCCTCTATCTCAAAAGAAAACAAAAACAGAGTGTAGGTAGGTTGCACGCGAAAACGCCCATTCAAACTCAAAGTGAAACTCGTTCAATGAATGGCAGCGTCCATCTACAAGCCTCTAAAATAGCACCTCTGGCACGTGGAGAACATGTATTAAACTTTTTAACATTTTCTTCTTGTCTATTCATCATATATTTGCATTACTCCGAGGACTTCATGGGATTGCGTCATTGCCTGGTCGTATCACCTTCTGCCAGCACGTCGACTCGCGGTATGGGCATCGCTTGTATTGTACAGTTCTATGGTGCGTCGTTGCTGCAAACCCCTTTAAAGCCCTCATCCACCAACTCCCACCACCCTACTCTCTTGTAGCCACTGCCCATCGATGGCCCGAGAGCCTAGTGATTTGACTTGTTTTTAAATTCAGTGTGAGCAAATGGATTAGATAAAAATCACGTGGGCACCGGATCTCGGCCAGCAAAAGGTGGGCCGAGACCTTTGATGATGTCCAATGTGTAATTCACAAGAAAACAATGAGCGGATGGCTCAAACCTGATCGCATTTCCAGGTGACTGTCTGGCCCGCTCCCAGTGACTTCATCAAGGGCAACAGGTTCGACAGGTCCACCCGAAAGGGTATCCAAGTATAGAAGGGTGAAAAAAAGGACTAATAAAATGGCTCGGACGTGCAGTCATACGCTATTCGTTCACGTTCACGTTCAGTTCCAACCCAGAGAGTTCTCGGCGGCGACGGGGGCAGAGATGTTTGCTGTTCGTGCGGAGTTGTTTGTGCCGCTTCTTCCGCTTCCCTGGCTGTTGCGCATATTTCCTCCAGCCGTGCCACCGTATCCAGGGCTGTACCCAGGACTACTGCTGAAATCGCGGCTGAGCAGCGCACCGCCCATTAGAGGCGGGCTGCCTGCCTGTCGCATTTCATCCGCAGCCGAGATGGAGCTGCTTCGCTGGTGGCGTTGCTTCTTGCGCTTGTACCTGCGAGCAATGATGAACATAGCCGCGCCGTATGCACCTGCAACACTGAGAGCCCCAATTGCAATGCCAGCCGTAGTGCCCTTCTGCGCAGCCGTGGTCTCGTTACCACCGGAACCTCCGAAGGGGTCGTGATTTGCCGAACCACCATTATCATCGGAATTTCCACCGGAACCAGCACTGGGATTACCATCAAGTCCAGACCCGAGCCAGATAGGAATAGCAGGGTTGATCTGGCTGGTCAAGTTCTGCGTGAGTGGTTTATCCTGGTTATACAAAGCAGCATTGGGCGTTTTGATATCATCGGCGAGTTGGTTGACTTTATCGTTCGGGTAGTACAACAAAGCTTGAGAAGTGATGTAACCAAGCGTAGACAGTGTATCATAGGGTCGGATGCTGTACATGACGATGTCCTTCGCTTCAATTCCAGCGCCGTACGCAAGGGCACCCGGCAGGAGCTGGAATAACTGGGCAGCGGCTTTTGGTTGCTCTACAAGGTGCATATAATGCTCGCCGTAGAGGAAGGAGATCTGAATCATCGTACTATCTGGTGGCTGCGGGACATTGGTCGAAGCAGGGGATATAGCCATTGGGAGCGTGGTGGGAAATCCAGTGGCCGTGGAAGGAAGTGAGCCAGTCGTCACTGTGCCCGTTGGTTCCTGAATTATTAGAGACGTCGGTAACCACGATTGTGAATCAGTAATGGTGGCCGTAGCAACAATACTTGTCACAAGTGACCTGGAAGAGGTTGACGTGGGCACAAATGTGGTTGTAGGCGTCGTAGACGTCGGAGTTACAACATCTGAAGTTGTTGTCGTGAGCGGCAGAGAGCTTGTTGACACGGGAATCGACGAACTCGTTGTTGGCTCCGTAGTGTTCAGCGGAATTGACACATCAGATGAAGACGTGACAGGTGGTAATGTCGAGGTGGGAATTTCCGTGGTCGTGTTTGAGGGAATTTGAGATGACGACGGGGGTAGCGTGGCCGATGTCACTGGCGGTGTTGTCGAAGTACCATTTGCAATCGGTGTCGAAATCGGGGTCGACGATGGAGGCAGGGTAACAGGAACACTCACACTCACACTCTCCGATGACGAAGGAGTAGCATCGGTTCCATTTCCGCTTGGTGTTGGAACCGGAGTCGAAGATGTCGGCACCAATGTGAGTGTAGGCAAAAGTCCACCATCAGAAGTACTCTGTGTTGGTGTGGCAGACAATTCAGTCGAATTAGCGGTTGGCAAAGCAATCGCGCTAGTAATGTCTGGAATCAGGCCGCCATTTGAACTTGAACTCGGTGTTGGTGCCGGCGTAATAGAAGATTCGGTCGAGTTAGCGGTCGGTTCAGGAATCAGAGTGAGAGATGGAATGAGCCCGCCACTTGAGCCCGAAATCGGCGTCCCTACTTCCGTTTCCTTCGAACCTGTTTCGCTAGTAGAGGGAGCAGGCGTTGTCCCGTTCGAAGTTGACGATCCAGGTAGCAAAATACTGGTTAGGCCATCCAGTAAACCACCGCTGCTCGAGGTCGAGGTTGGCGAAGAGGTCGTGGTTACGACTCCAGTTGGGAACAAAAGGATCCCAGACGAAGAAGACGTCGGAGTCGGCGTCGAAGAGGGCGCTGAAACTGCAGAAGTCGCTGTCGACTTGCCTGTAGTTTCATCCGAGGTTGTGGCGGAAACGGACGAGGTTACATTCGCACTGGAGGTTGACGATTCAGAACTATCGGATGGAAGAATACTAAGACTTAAGCTGGGAATGGACAACAAGGGTGCCTTGGTGGTAGTGGCCTCGTCGGTGGTGGTTGTCTTTTCCTTTACCGTTGGAGACTCACTTGGAGAGCTCGAAGACACCTCGCTCTTGCTTGCAGTCGATTTAGTCGTCGAAGCTGTGTCTTTGGTAGCGGTGGCAGTACGAGTTGTTGTCTTCGAATCACTTCCAGTGGTTGTTTTTGATTCGGTTCCAGTTCCTGTTGTCTTCGATTCGATTTCAGTCGTTGTTTTTGATTCGGTTCCGTTTTTCGAGCTGGACCCCGTAGGAGACGGGGGAACGTAAACGGTCGTCGGGACAATCACTGTTGTCGTGCCATCATCGTCATCCGAAGATGTGTCTTGACCTAGCCCGAGGCTAGCAAGGACGTCGGATATCGAATTCCTTTTAGTAGACGAGGTTGTTGCCAGATGGGTCGAGGAGCTACTGGACTGAGAAGCCGGGCTCGTAACCGGGATGGTGGTATTTGTGAAAACCCTCTTCACTTGCCGGGGGAAATAGATTCTGGGTCGATTTTCGGACTCGGCGACTGCAACTGATGCAGCGGCCACAAGGGCAGCCGCCACGATGGACAGAGTGTGCATATCGGCTTGTTTACGATTAATCCAGTTTGGTCTATATCCAAGAATCCTCCGTTATCAACGAGTCGTCGAGAGATCGAGAATTAAGTTGGTCTGTCGGGGGTCAGCATTTCCAACAAACTTCTACGATACAACTACCCACAGTGTCAGGGAGTCGCAGAACGAATGTACTTGACAGAATATTGTCAACGAGTGGATGCTGTTGAAACGAATACAGAATTAGCTGACTGTCTTTTCGCAAACCACCAACGCCTCCTCTCCAACCACCGACGTCCCATCAAGGTAGGTCAGGTGTGCTGATTTGACCAGATTCGCCTTCGATTCACGCCAACGCCAAACTCACCTTGTGTGGACAAGCAGACTATGGCAAAAATTGCAATATATTCTTTTCAAAAGAGTGGAAAGACGAATAAATCGTCAGAAGATCAAGATGTAGATGGTTCGGGTATATGGTCGTGGGTCGTGTTCGCGAATTGGGTGTTACAACGGCATCGGGGATGGCTTGGGCGGCCCTGAGTTCCTCTAGACTCGGGTCGAACGTCGGTCGTAATGGCGCGCGACGAACGAAAGCAGGGAACTGTCGAGACCGATGAAGGTCTTCGCCGAAGAAAGCGTTGTCGTCGAGAAAAAGGAAACCTCACGAGGCGGCGAAAGGAAGGAAAGAAAGACGAAGGGTGAGGCGCGGAGGTGTGAGGGCGGGAAAAGGAAGGTGATGTGTGATGTGGGAATGGGAGCCAGGAGCCAGGGGAAATAGGAAACAACGCCTGCCAGGGCCGGACTGACAGGCGCAGTGCTGGCGGATGGGCGAGGGTGATGGATGTACACTGCCGTATGTAGGTACCTGGTGCGGTACGGTACGGTACGGCTTACGGCTGTACACTACGGCTGTACGAGACACGAGGGGGACTGGGAAACTGGGAGGAGAGTGGGAAAAAAGACAGCCAAGACCCAGCATTGGCAGCGCCCCACTCTGCAGCCCGCACGTTACCATATACAGAAAGAGCACACAAGAGACCGACGAGAGACCAAGCGAGCGACAGAGAAAGAAACGATTGTGGGCAAGCCTGAGGGACTAGAGGAGCCGGGGCAGGGGTGCCCCCGGGCACTTTATTGCTTAGTTGACAGGGATCATCAGGAGATGAACAGGGGCTGGAGGTATACGCCAAGGACAGAAATATCCACCGTAATAAACAGGTACATGACAACAGTAAAACAGTAAGGTACCAACCACAGGACAGTATCACTGGACTGTAGCTTCGGCCACCTGAGAGACAGCTGGATTGTATGGACCTTAGAGTCGAGACAGCCTCCTGCAACCGAGGCTATCGTATAGAAAGACTGTATAGAGTACTGTATGCCGGGTATTACTATTACAGTACTGTACACGGTAGGATCAACGAAGGAACACAGAGCGCTTGCCCACCTCGCCCACCATCACCGCCAGTGCCCCGACTGAAACGCCAGGAGCACCGCTACCTGAGTGGATAGATGCCACCTTCACGCGGCAGCACGACAGAGAAAGGCGAAAGGCATGCAACTTGCGCCCAACAGTGCCTTTATAACCAGCTCGACAGCTTCATCACACCCGGCCGTCGCTACTCCTGTTCCCCCTGCCCCTTCCCCTTCTTCCCCCATATGAACCAACGCCCGGGACATGGCCGGATGGTGTTGGGAACCGCCCACCAAGAGCACCGACCGGCCACCGCAGGCTACTGTAGAATTACCACACGTGCTACGTTGTGGGCTAGTCTAGTCTAGTACCGTACCACACGTCCGCGCAATGGCACCCTCCATGCAGCTGTTTTCGTTACCCTCGCTCCGACCGCCCAGCAAGGTAAGGCGGCACGTAATTCTAACAACTCGATTTTGGCGTATCTATATGTATACGCCGTAGCACGACGCAAGTGCTGTGCTGTAATAAGGCCATGAGAATGCAAATGTGAAGATGCAAATTATACCTAGGTAGGGTACAGACAGCATTGCGTCGTTGGTCGGTGCAGCTTGACAGCTGGCTCCAGAGGCACAGTACTACACTACAGTACAGTAGTCTAGTGTACTACACTAAGTAGATAATTTCGTTTTTAGAAACCGCGCCCGTCCTCTCACCCCCGGTCAGCTCCTCCGCTGTCTGTTGGCTCTAAGTGTGGAGCACCCCACATCTTCAACAGACAATTTCCCTTCCACCATCCCACAGAAGAAAGCGTATACAACTGTACACCGGCACAGCCTCTTTGTAACTCAGGCACACTTCTCTCCGCCAGGTGTCGCTTCTTTTTCCCACATGGCATCACCGAAGACCCAGGAAACGTAGTATACACACACTATCTACACTACGAAACTCAGGGTATAGAGCAGTACGGTGGTGGGGGTACTGCTGCAGCAAGCGCTGCCCAGGTATTGCTTCCACCCTACCTGAGTACCCTACCCCTCTTCGTCAGTGACAATGCGACAATGATTGTGTTCGCTTCCAAACGCCGTTAAGCTCAAATGAGGTTTCTACCTAAGCACATCAACAGTTACAGCATTTCTGCTTCGCGGAATCCTCACTTCAGGTCAGCCTAAATGGATAGATTGGCAGACCACAACCACGTGTGACCGCCATTACGCTTGATTGCTCGGATTATTTCCATCTCTGGGCTCGGCAGTTGCTGCGAGTGTGGCATCCAATTCGGCGAGGGCAATCTATTGTTATTGAGCCCAGATTGTTGGAGACATCTAGTGGCGCGTCTGAACAGCATGATACTATACCAATCCATTCCGCCCATGTTGGTTACGTAGATGTCCGCGTATCTACTGAGACCCATTTCCCTTCGTTGCCCGCAATAGGAACTAGAACTAACAAGAGTCTTACGTGGAAAGGTTGTGCAACGTTGATGGAGTGCTTCGTGAAGATGCCAGGCGGCAGTTGTCTGTGTCGTTTAAACATCCGAGGGATTCTTGACGTTGTTTTGCTCCCCCTTCCCCAAGTCATGATTGACGATCCCGTAGTACCTACACTACCCATCTATCATGTGCAGCCGTTGTGATCTGTCCTGACCCCATAGGGAAGGCAGATCGTGCATCTTGCTACTCAATTCATCTGCAGGGAGACAGGATGAGGAGAAGATTGGCAAGATGCGGAATGTTAGTATGATAATCACCGACAACCGGCCACCGATCTGCTTGACCCTCGATGAGCTGCTTGTGGATTCCTCGGCAGCCCTGGCTAAATATTCAATATTCAATACTACTCTACAGATATAGTGAACTGACCACTCCACCGAGAGCTATGTCAATATCAACTCATCAAAACGAGTTTGGGGACAACTTAAGACCAGGTGAAATTCATCGCATCTGAGTACTCGGTAGGTGAGGACACAGGCAAGGGAAATACCCCAGAAAGGTTAGCAGGATTCCGCAGGTCGACCACCCAAAAAAACAAAAGCTGGTCGTTCTTTTCTAACACGCCATCATCACCACTTTACTGGAGCAGCAGGTATCGCACCATTCAACCCTACTCGCAATATACGACCGGCGCCATCCTTTCTGAGAACGTAGAATCCCTTCATACCTACTGTAGGTTAGACTAGACGGGTCGCATCTCGGCAGCCACAGTCTACGATTCACGGTTCCCGGCACGCTGGTGCGTTCCTGGCATACCTTGGTAACGACTCTTGTGTTTTCGATGGGCTGTGGCTTGCATGAGACGAGCCCGACGTTGCGAAGTACGAGTGCTAGCGCAGCCAGGGGTTGTTCTGATCCGTACATAGTATTGTCTGTGCACTAAGTACATGATAGAGTCTAGTTTACCCTACCAGAGCGAGCATGTCAACGTCTTGGTAGACTTCAAACGGTCTAGCCTTCATCCACTCCACATGATTCGATGATGATGATGATGATCTTCATACTTGCCTGCTGTTCTGCTTCTAGCGTCACCACATACACTAACGGTGGTTGTTGTTATTACTACAGCATCGCTACCAGCAAGAAATTACCAGGTACGCTACAGCGCTTCGCTGTTTCAATCCCTGAGGTATCGTGCGCTGCATGAATAGGACTTGGAGAGAATAATCATTCCGTTCCTGACTAGTACTGAAAGGGTCGTAGGATTCTTGGCGGCTTATACCCAACCCCAGGGATTTGGTCCATTCATTCATTAACTCAGTCGTGTTCAGATGAAAGGATTCCAACTTCTGTCCAAATCAAGGTATACTAATCTTTGTAGATAGTATTTCAATTCTCAATACAAGTATTCAGAGCAGGCTCTCGCGGGCGGGCTTTTTTGGGCATGGCACGCTCCGCTTCTCTTCGTCGCATGGCATCTTTGCGCCCCCCCGGGCGCATGCAATTTCTCGCAGACGGCAGAAAAAGCACTTTTATTATTAGAATCGCCCATTTACGTATACTAATACAAACAACATGGTAAGCGTCGATGGCTTGCTGCATGCAGGAATATTTACAGATGCGCAAGCCTGTGCATAATTGCACACAACACGTCTTAGTGCAGTCGTCTGCTGCTTTTTCCCGTGTCCGTTCCCACAAGATAACAAACATCCTCATTTGTGCAGCGTGCGTGACATCGAACTGAACGCGTAATTCTCCAGACGCCCCGAGCCGGTCTCGATGATAAGATGTGTGTGTGTGTGTGGTCAGCGCCCCCGCCGAAGTGTCGTGCCACCGCACGCACGAATGCTTCGCTCATTGATCAGGAATTCCGCATTGCTCGGAACCAGGCAGCAGGCTGTAAGCTTAGATTAGATTGTGCATTTACCATAGGATGATGTTGCATGCGAACAGACGGCCCATTGAATCTCGTCTCGGTATTTACAGCACAGCACTCTTCACACTGAAACCGATCAAGTATAAGTGGGCCCGCTCTGGTCTGATCGCGAAGCAATGATTGACAAAAAAGCACAAAATATCACGCTTTGCGTCTGCCCCGAGCAGGTTTGCAGACGGGTCGCAACAGGTTCTTGCTTGATGCAATGTCACCCCCGATTAATGAGGGATCGGCAGCAGCAGCCCGGCCAGGCAGTGCTGATGAACTTATTAGTATATTGTCCCCGATTACCTACTTATCAGTAGTCTACATGGTATATCCTCGGGCATCTCTGGTCGCAAGACTTGGCTGGCTTGCGGCCACGATCCGTTTACGGCTATCTATCCAATATTATGCTCTTACTCGTCATTTGTCATTTGTCACACTGCGTGGCTCGTTGGCTTCATATTTCCTTTGGATTTGAACCTCCAGAGCACACATGTAAATCCATTTAGACGTGTGCACAGCCTGCGTCGCGGAGAACTTTCAATGAACGCCATTAAGATAGATCACCAATTAATCAGGGCTCGGTTCACTCAATAGCCAACTATTTTTGACCCCGTTTTTTTCTTTTTGTCTTCACTGGGCTATATTCTCCATCTTCATATCTTGCAGTATTTAGCTTGCACTTAGCTATGTCATACAGCTGGCGACCTCTCAAGTATTATAGAGGAAACCAACTAGTAACTGAGTACCGAGCCATTTATTCCATTGCATGCTTCCAAATTAGCTACATCATAATAACTCTACCTGCCAATGCTCTCAAGTCCCCAATCTATTGATTGAGTACAGGGTTATTTGCCACGTCAGAAATGAACCGGGGAAGCCATGGCCATCTCAGGTCAGACATAGATGCACGGTAGGTTTGACAAACGGGTGACTTACGGGGTGTATCCCGCCCAAGAGACCTCGTCCGGTTGCCACTCATATAATATGTTATAAGACGCATCACTCTCTCCCCCGCCCGTCGGACCCGGTCCGCCGGGTCCGGTTAAGAGCAGATCCTGCGGATCATACCATGTACATCCATTTCATGACACGAAAGTCCGGGGTCTCGTGGGTTTGACGCGGGAGGTGGCAAATCACCACACAAATGGGATGAAGTATACACTGCTTGACGCATAAAATGATACGGGTATATCTAGACCGTATTCAGGTCTCCATCAATGTTGACATGCATGCATGGGCGAGCCTCCGGACAACCTAGAGGCGCGGATTAAGTGATGGCCACGTATGTCTATAATGTATTAAGGAATAGCAATAATCATACTAGCCATAATCATATCATTACCAAGCCATCTACAGATATACGGCCCGGTAGGGTCCGGCGGCAGAAATGGACATGCTGCCATCAAATGGTATAAATACACCCGTTGAGAAACATCGTTGGCGATCAAACACGCACACTGACGGTCCTTGCGTGTGCTCCTCAAACCTTAGACCACGTGTCATCTGTAGCCATAACTGTGAAACAAGGGTAACTGTCCAAATGGTTTATTTAAGCCCGGGTGGCATAGAAGTATTAATTATATATACTCTGAGTAGATGTCAGCCTTACAGATGCTGGCCAACGTGTTGCTCTAGGGTAATGACTCAGCCATATTCATATGAGGCATCGGTACTATCTGCCATTTACTGTTAGATAATTGTTTGGACATTAGTTTTAAACAAGCACGGACTCCACGAGATGGCATATTCAGCCGGTACGGCAACAACAATTGAGGGCTTAACGAACCTTCAAATTTATAGTGGACTTCATCCACTGTTACCGATATTCAAGGGTAACTCGATTTCCTATGAAATAATTACACTCGGCCGGTTCAGCTAGGTACAAAGCGCAGAAACTGTGTGCAGATTAGGGTAGAACTAAGTCTAGAATAACTTCTAACAACTGATTCCCGTTTCTAGCCAGCTATATGGCCTCAACATTATTCTCAACTTCGATATACATCAACCTAGAGTCTCATTGTAAAAGAGGAAATATAAAAGACAAGTAGCTCTCGAATCTCCAAGTAAGAACATGGAGGCGCAACGTTCTTGTTTCAGTTTTTGCTTGCTCCACGATATCAGAACGGAAGGGATCGGAGGTGCCAATACTACAGGCAAAATATTAGAACAGTTTGTACTTCAAAATTGTGTAGTATAGTTGCCCCGATCGTTCCAGGACAACGATAACTGAATTTGGCCCGGGTTTCCTGCCATACGGCGTATAAATAAAAAGCAAATTGACTAACCTATCTTCTCAATACTTATTTATACTAACTAGGAAACTCCTATATATCTATTCCACCAGGTGGGGGAGCGAAGGCCGACGCATACGGGTGAGCACTGCTGGCTTTCTCAAGTATCTCAACCCACGAGGGTTAATATAGATGTGGCCAGTTAAAACAAAATGAAACGGAAATCGTCTCCCAGTTTCACGGCATCGTAGAAAAAGGAACATCGTTTCATGTAAACTGATCGAGCCTATGGGGGTGATTTTGGAACCCTACATGCGGCGGAAAGCGTTGAAGACATAACCTAGGTTCCATACCAGGAGAGCGAGATGATCTGACAGCCAGGTATTGTGTTGTAATCGAGGCATAGTCTCCTGTAGGGAAGCCGCCATCCTCACTGATGTGTTGGTCGTAAGTTCAACCAATGCGCCGAGAAGAGATAGCTAGTACTATAACAAGGGCTTGTGACCAAGGGCTCGGAAGGATATTCAAATTGCAATGATCTCCTAGGGCGTCAAGGGGAGCCAACGAAGGTCTTATCCCCTTTCCAGCCAACTGGGAGATTTAGAGTCTATATGTCTTGAATAGCCTCGCGTACAATTGCCAATCCTTCGCTTCTAGTTGCCGACCTTCTTTCGTATTGCTACCTCGGCTAATCAGGTATACGAATAAGCTAAAGCCTCGCACAGAGTTTTACACTTGTACGACTATATACATAATATACAGGTCTCCAGTCTCGGATCTGGTTCCAGTCTGTCGGTACGTGTAACAGGTATAGAGGTTATTCTAAACCCCGTTTTCTTTTATAATCAGTCCGTAAATAATAATTAACAGGGTCCATCTGTATTCGAATCGTTATCGTTTTAAAATATTGTTTTCTACCCTGTATTTTTTTTATAGTGGAAAAATCTCTGGATATGGCCGTAACGGCTATCCAAAGGAGCACCGGAGTCATTCCCTTCAACACTTTTACCAATCCCAACAAAGCATGTATGAGCATATAGCTACCTATACACGAAAGCAATCCTATCCATACACGCCGTCTGGAATTTTAGCCTAGACAGTAAACATAATTGTCATATACTTATTCTCCTCCCTTTTGATGCCTGCATATATTGTATTGCACCGCAGATTTCGGCCTGAGAAATCCGACTGAATCTACCTGGACTGCACTACTGATATATCACCGCTTCCACGCAATCTCAGATGAAAGCGATTTGGAGCTTAGAGGGTGGCAATTACTAGACGGCTGGCGTGCTAGGCTACAAAGCAGGTATTTTCCACATTCAGGGCCATAGTTCGACCCTACTTTCAGTGTTCGGATGTTCTATGCTCAGTAAGGTTGAATAATTTGTGGGGAGGCTGAAAGGTGTAGAGTCGTATAGCAATAAAAGGGGCCGACGAGTAGAGCATGGCTTACGATCATGGGACGTCATCTAACATATTCTGGTCTCTTCAGAGCTCCAGGAGTGCCGCGATAAATTCCGTTTGAGTTACGGATGGGTTGTCTATCCGTACATGGATTGCGAGATTTTGTCTAACGCGGCGTCCTACACAGAGACGCATCCCAACTAATGCTCTTTTGACTACGGCACCTATTCCCACAACCATACTAAAACCATGACGTGTACCGAACACGTTTATGCGCCAATATATGCATTTCCCACGTCAATAGCTCGCCAATGGTGCGCTTATTGAGTCTTCTTCAGGTGAACATCGCTGGGGTCGAGGTTGTTAGGTTTGGCATGTTTTATTATCGGCCTGGGTGACAGGAAATAACTTACAAGATCAAGTCGGCGTTGGGGGGGATGTGGCCAGTAAAGCCACTAATTTGAACTCGTTAGCGGGTTGATTCGAACAGAAGGCACTTCGGTTATGCTGAGGCATAATATGGAACAGTGTGGATGTAGTTTGGGTGCATGTAGCATTGCTGTCATAGTAGGTGGAGTGATGTATATTGACAAACATACCGAGTACCGTAGCCGAAATCACTGGAGAACACCCATATTAGTTACTGATGCATCGAGACCGATTTCTGACGAGAATTCATACCTGGAGATGTCCAAGGTGGCCTTCTCTCCCACCTTCATCTGGGTGACGCCCTCATCCCAGCCTGAGCGTTCAACGCATTAGCTAGAGCCTGGCTGGCATTGCTTATACAAAACCATACCCTTGATAACTTGGCCGACGCCAATCCGCGTGACAAAGTCGCCGCGACCGACGGACGAGTCGAACCTATCATCATGCGAGAGAGAGATCAGTAAAGTGGACATACTGGCAATCAAAAGGCCGAGTGGGAGCTGACGTCACAACCACGACACACCGAGGGGTACGGAGTTGTCTGCTTGAAGTGGTGACTGTGGTGGTGCCAGTGCTGGGATGTGGGATGTGGGATGTGTGATGTGTGGATGGCGGGGTAGCTTCGGGTCGGGGCATTTTTGACAATACTCACTTGTCGCCCTTGTTGTCGGGCTTGCTGGTGTCCTTGAGCCAGCCGGTGTACTCGATGGTGACGGTCTGGCCGGGGGCGGGCTGGGCACCAGAGCCCTCCTGAATGACAGTCTTGGTGACACCCATTGCTGTGAAGAGTTGAGCTTGTTGTTTTGCTGGTCTCGGGTTGGGTTACGGAGGATGGAAGATGATTTGAGGTTGAGGATTCTGGCGGGACCGGGGGATGTGAGAGTAAATATGTATGTGTAAAGTAAATACGCAAGGTGGGATGTTTAGCGTCTAGTCTATCCACCCACCACGGGCTGCGGCCAAGGTGAGGGGTGAGGGGCGAGGGGCGAGGGGTATCTACTGCAGGTAGTGTACACTACCTACTTACATGGCAAGGGGCAGGCAACCCAGAGCTACTACAGTAACTGCATACTTATCTATTAATAATAAGCTATGGGTCCCCGCCGTGTGTCCAGCATGAGTGAGTATCTTCTATGTAGAATAGGCACAGAGCACTGTGCTGTAGGCATGGGATATACTTATGTACCTACCTCTGTACCTACAGTAGGTAAGGAGTTTGAGCGTGGGATGGCCAACGATGGGCTTGGAGGCTGGAGTTGCCCAGGTGAGGGCGTACCTATCTTGCTTCAAGCACCAATCGTGTACCTACCTACTATGCAGGTAAGCTCAGGACCATCCCACCACATCACGTCAACCACAGACGCAGCAGAGGTACATGCATGTAGGCGGTGGGGGGCATGGTACGTACTATGTATGTAGATGATGAAGTCGAGGTACTGTTTACGCTACGCAGGTAGCATACACGCTCGTGGATGGTGGTCTTGAGTACATACATATATGTATTTAGACACTGTCGTACACCTACATGTTTACCTAGACACTTCAAGGCTCGGTCCGCAGAACATGCCCTCTAATCACGGCCTCGGCAATATCTACTGTGTTGGGATACTACTGTAGAATGTCTTATTCATTCATACACGTGGGCACCCTAACTATTCCGGCTTTTTCGATGTATCGTGTATTGCCTCGATGCCTACAGGTACCAGCAATCCATTGGATCCCATATGCCATTCCGCAGTTACACTTGTACAGCCCTCGTTGCCAAAGCCGCATATGCGTGGCCCTCGACAATGGTGCTATGTAGGTAGGTCGAGGTTCTGGTCGAGGGAATGACCTCCGTGCAGACTCCGTGTACAGTACTATGTACGACCTCTGCCAACAGCAATATACGGGCATGTGGGATGCCGATCACTCCCGCTTTTATTACAGTAGTCTGCATACTTACTACGGCTCTCGGTCGCCCCGTCCTTTCCCCCGCAGTTACCGCCGCTGCAACTCTCGGTAAGAAGCCATGTAGCCCGGCGGGTTATTGTCGGGCGCATAAGCATCGCCCGCCGTGTTAGTAAAGCGACATCGAACAATTGAAAACTTGCCGGTGACGTCGGAAATGGCATTGCTTTGAGAATCTCTTGGCAAGCGAGATCTCGCGGTCGTGCGGGGCAATTCATTGGATCGAGCGGCTGTCTTGTCTTGTCTTGTCAGCTGCACTGACAAACATTTGGGTTTAGTACTACTCTGCTCTGTCTCGTATTTTCGTCCCCGAAAAACATCGGTAGGCAAGATAAGCGAGGCGAGCTCCATTGTTGGTCCTATACATGAGAACCAGATATTGCAATCGTTGGTCGACAATGCTTGTTGAGGTGGCATTGAGCTTGGCCTGCCCCGTTACTTCTACGATGCCGCCGTGTTAACAACATGCTTGTTTATTAGCTGGTTTCTGGCCTGGAGCGTCCAACTTTCAACAGCGCAATGGATAACGAATTTGACATCAGCCCTCTGTTTGGAAGAAAGACATCCCCTATTAAAGGCACCTGGATCCAGGGGCCATCAACCGCGTGGTATAGGACGGGATTAGGCACCGGGGTAGTAGCTACGACTATAAAGCTATACCGCCGGCATAGCTCAATGTGGCCCGTCGCTAACCTTTGAGAGTAATTGTGTACTTCGTCTTCATAAGGCTTCACATATTTATGCTCCCGTACGTGACTATACGAGTCCTTTCTTGCGGTGGTTGATCGGAATTTAATCTTAGTTGACTTCGTATCAGCTACCACTCCATGCCGCGGAGATTTCCATTGGAAAGATCTAGTTCACTCATGCAGGCGCCCCGGGAAGATCCTGCAACTATGCGATCCGTGTCATACACGCAGACACCTGGCTGCAGTCCTGTATCTCATCTGACAGGTTGATAAAATGGAAATTGCCGGCTGGTTACTCCTACATCGATGGTGAGATCGAAGCAACTATGAGACATGCAGCTTATTTGCCTTCCGGTGATCTCATCCTAACTAAGGCATGCCCGCGCCTCTTACTGCATTATCAGTCGACTACGATAGCGATTCCTAAGAAACATCAGTCTAATCTCAGATGTTGTTTCAACAAGCAATTGGACCGGCGAACTGTCAGTCTCTTCTCTGCCGATTCCCGCACCCAGCTCACGAAGACGGCTATTGTCGAAACAGACCGAGAAAAAATATGCTCAATAAGCGGCAGCAGCTTACATGATAACTGTCCGTATGAGGAATGATGACATATGAAGCCCTACTCGTATGGTAGTCTGCACCGCGATTCATTCTATCTGCGAACGTCGAACTAGTTGTGTCCTTCTGGATCGCACGTGTTTAAGTCAGACAAGTAGGCATGAGTCTTCAAAAGGAGGTATGATATGAACCCTCGAAGGGGAACGGCACAGAAAAGTAACATTAAAACTGCCGGGATATAAGACAATAGTCAATAAGCATAGATACCCGTAAGTTCTAAGGATCCCGAGGCGGAATGACCTCCTGAATATACTTTATAGATTTAATATACACATGGGAGTAGCAGTACATGACGCATTGGCTCAAAGTATTTCCTAACACTCCCGCCTTTTCAAACTCGGCATGTGCCATAGCCATCAACGGCAACGGAGGATAGGACCGACTTTCACTGTATGAATAGCCAAGAACGCATCCAGTCAGTCAGACCTTCGAGAAGACTGGCGATCGAACGAAAACGTGCGTCTTACGGCGTAAGGGACTTGACGCTCACGTTCACATCCAAATGACCATACATAGCCGTACAACAACGACACCTGCCGGTCTCTGTCAATCACTAATTGCCTTGGATTCTTGAAACCCGGTCACACATTCACTTTCCGGGGTTAGGTAAACTTACACGAAGTTCGAATTTCCCCAAGGGCCTATGTCCATCGTGGCTCTATAAAACAATATCACCATCAAGTTACCGGACCGCTAAAAGCTCAACACATGTTGGCCAGCCATTTCTATCCGTACCACTAAACGCCTCATGACCTTCCTGTTCTCGTGGTCCCCGGCTGATTTATCTTATTTCTAGCCCTGTCCTTGCGCATCGTACAAGGCATTGCCAGCACACTGCACAATTTCTGGATCTCCGGTTCCGCATGTATGTACGACACGCTGCGACCTAGGTACCTACTTAATAGCACGGCGCGTATCCATTTAGGGGCCATATATCCTCCGCGATCGTCCGTTACATTTGCCTCCTCTCCTCCCTTGCCATCCTTGTCCCCTATTTTCAGTTGTAAGTCTATGGGAACCTGTGCGGGTGGTCCTTAGCTACCCCGTTATACAAATCACGATCACGGCACCCTCACGTTGTAAATTGATAAGTTTATACCGCCTGGAGGATGCCGAAACTTGATATCGGTTGGAAATACCAATACCCACGTGGTCGAAGCTGAGTATACCATGCGTCGCGAGTTGGCCCTATTCGAAGATAGTCGGCTTTTCATACGCTGTCTATACGTCCTAGTCATTTGTATTTATGTTGAAAACGCACGATTATAGAGAGTCCCAACCTTGTCCCCGAGGACAACGTGAAGACGGAATTATACCTCTCCCGTTTTGATATAATGATGCCTATTTAGGTTATCCTGCCGATTTCCCGCCCAGAGTCTATCTCGCGTCACGGCCTTCTTCCCCGGGACTCCCCTTCCCCTTCCTTCCCTCGAAGCTCTACAGAGCAAATTAGACACGCGTATACTACCCCAACGGCAGCAGAGCGAACTACATCTGCGTCTTCCACCTATTTTAACGGGATTCTTCGGCTCGCTTCTTCTTTGTTTTTTGAAGGCGCCTATTCAGCACTTAGGTCACAGCTTTTCCCTTGAATGTTGCCAAGTGCTCTTGAATCATTCAGCAGGCGTCTTACGTGATGAGCTACTCTATCTAAGACTGTGTCTCTTCAGAACTCTGAGGATTCACAAACCCACTGTGCTAAGCTACACTGTACGGCCAATTTCAATGGTCCCCTTTGGTTTCAGCTAATACTCGCCCAACTTTTGTTCTTCTCGTTCGGAGCGATAGCAGCGGTGGTGTGGTTTTAATATTGTTAAGGCAATGGTTTATGAGCCTACAACCACAAAGAGAATATGCGTTGACAACACCACACAGGTCATGAGACTGCATTTGAATTGCAAAATTGTTATCATCGGCTCAGTGGTCTAGTGGTATGATTCCTGCTTCGGGTCGCACCCTTCCATCATGATATGGGAATGCAGGAGGCCCCGGGTTCGAATCCCGGCTGAGCCCAATAACATTGTGTTTTGTTACTTTAAACAAGTAATTTCTTCTTTTTACTTCTAAATTAGTTATAGTTTTAATAACAAACATCTTAACTAGTAAGGCTTGTAGTTGTTTGTCTTGGGCCCAAGGACAACATAGCTTCTTGAACTGCTTTTTAACAATTGTGTTTAGGATCTATTCCGAGCTAGCATCTAAGTATGTTTGTTAAACATCAACATTCCACCAAACAAAAACAGCTTGATAATCGTGCTTGTTTAAGCAGCCATCTATCTTATCTATTCATTAGGGTAGTCTTTAGCTAATTAAGGCAGAAGAAAGTCGTCGCATAACTGCTCATAAACCATCAGGGATACACGTGTTATACCCCCCTATGCCCAACGCACTTATAGCACCGTTCGTCCTGGACTATCGCAATTCCCCGCCTCAATTAGTCGTCATTGCTTAAGGCATTAGAGAATGCTTTTTTGCCATCATCGTCTGAATAAAAAAAGAAATACCGTAAAAGGGCCTGCATTCCATGAGCCAACAACCAGGATATAGTAAAACCTGAAAAAGATCAGAATCAGGTGGATGAGCTAGTGTGAATTACCAGCCCAATCCCCCACCGACAGCCATAACCCTACGCCGTCGTCGTCGTCTTCATCATCATCATCGTCATCGTCATCGTCATCGTCATCGTCGTCCATAGATTCTATCTCTAGGTGCTTAGCAAGCAGGGGAAATTGTGAATGGGGCTAAGATGGCGTAGACGAACCGTCGTCATCCTCACGCTTCCTCTCCCAGTATGATTCCATTTCATCGGTTATGTCTTTGACCGATTGACTAAATGTACTCCCTCTCCAGGTCTTTACATACTTGTTCCTTGACTCCTTGAAGGTGACCTGGCCAGAGCATGCATTGTGGTCGCCTGATGCCTGTGTCAAGTAGGAAAGCCCAAGCGTCTGGAGTTGAAGATCCGCCGCCACCATCTCATTGCATAAGCGGGCCCAGAGATTACCCCGAGTGTCGTGTTTACATGCGAGCTTGATTTTATGGAGGCTGACGCCTCGTAGAGTCGACTTGTAGTTTTTGTACAAGTCAAGCAATACGCTTTCGCTCACAGTTGCCATCCCAATATCCAGATTTTTTAGGTTCGGAAAATTAGGCGCGGGCGGGAAATGTGCGGGCAAATCCCCGGAGTCCTTAATGCAAGGAGCTGTTAGTACTATACTCGACGATGCTCACTATGGGAGTCTCACCTGAGCAGATGGACGAGAGTCCGCAGTGTTTGCCAGCCAAAGCAGGATTCTTTCAGTAGAACGAGAGTCGCATGCCTGGAAGTTGAGCCGCAAGTGTTGGAGAGCTGGGAGTTTCACTAAAAACCTCGAAAGGAAATATCCTAACCCAATTATCGGATCGGTCGTATCACCAACGCCGTCGACTACAAAATCGAGTATACTCTCGCTAAGGCCATCTAGGAAAATGGTTTCGAGCTTATTCAGTGCTGATGAGACCACGGCCTGGAAGCGATCAGGTATCTTGAAAGTCTGATCCGGAAGCTGTGAGGAGTGTAAAAGGACCTCGACACGAGTGACATTAGAGCCCTGGCCGGAAACTAGTTCTCAGGTCATTAGTATTTTGCCGACAGTAGCTCTTAGAGCACCCCGCCGACACTCGTATCACGGATGAGCCAGGTCACGTGAGGTAGAATGAAATATGAGCTTGTACAAGTATACATGGGGTCTCGAATGAAGTAGGCGCACGTACCTTCAGTATTTCCGATAGCTCGTAGGAGCGTCAAGAAGATGTGGCCAATATACTCGGTGCCACGATGACGTGTCCCAATGTATCCCCTAGATGTGTTCGGGAGCACCAATGGGTGGATTGTCTGTTTTAGAAACGTGGGACAACCGTAGCTGTGCCAAACAGTGTTATCACGACTGCGATTTCGCGAGTGAAAGTCCCGGATACCAACTGTCTCGAGGTTAGGCAGGTGTTTGATGGCGTCCGACAGCATTTCAACATCTAGACCGGTGGTGATGAATTCCATATGGTTGATGCACTCGGCGCGGTAGCGATTGTCTTGCACCGCCTTCTCACGCGGCGCAATCGTTATACTCGCAGGATAGTGGGAACAGGGGTGCTCCGCGTGGATGATGAGATGTGTCAGGCTTGGACCGAGTCGCGACTTTGCAATGTCGACAAGGGCCTGGATGCTGAACTCTACCAGGGCGAACTGCCTCTTGGAAAAGAACTCTCGGGCGAAGGCCCCGAACAACAAGGCCTCGAGCTGCTTGCAGGTCCTCCGAAGATATCCATACTCAGGCGTGGTGAGGTACGAGGTGATCTGGAGGAGCACCTCGAGCGGAATGTTGAGCAGGTCGGCCATTGCTGGGAATTTAAGACGAACAGCGCCGGTCGGGCGGGTGATGGGAATGATGGTCTCGTGCGTAGAGTTTCGCCTGCTTTATAGGTATTCTCTCTATGGGCTGGAAAAAGGTTGCTGCTGCAGCCAGCACGTGAATATCTAGGCTTCCGTCCTGATCCGCCTAGAGGTACGCTTACCTAGGTAGGTACCTACCTGGTGCGTCCATGTACATACATACTACCATGTAGGCAGGCAACCATCCCTTGGGTGATGCTTGATTAGATCCAATCAAATCAATGCATCAAAGCAGTACTTTCTCTATTCGTAACACAAGGGAGGAAATCGTGGCGTCGCTTATGTGGCGTTGCTCATGTGGCTTGTGCAGGCTCCCATTAGATTAGGTACATCCAGCAGAGTAGGTACATCTGATATGTAGGTAGGTAGGTATACTTCAAAACATTGCCGTGCACCATTAGTACCACCTACACAATGTCTGTCCGGAACTCATTGCAGTGACACTTGTCTACATAGCCAGCTTTGTGCAGCTTTGTGGGAACACTACATCTTCGCGCCTTACATGAGAGAGAGAGAGAGGGGTGCATCAATGGTAAGAGCTACACATGTTTTATCACAGAATATATCCCTAACAAGCCAAAAGCAAAGGGTATCAATTGTGAATTTTCCGCCCGGTGACTCTTTACATTGTCTAATTCGTACAAGGTATATGGGTATAGTATCGGTGGCGACCACCGTAACCAAGGCAGGTAGGTAACTTCAGTGCCCTTTAGCTCGAGACTGAGGTCCCCAGTTCTCCTTGGGATTGCTCTGATACCGAACCAGTCCTTGCTTAGTTTTATCGCGCCCAAGACGTTGGTCAAAGACGACCTCGAGCTTATCGATCTCGTCGTCTTTCTTCTCGGTGCCACCCAACCTTAGTAGCTTGTATGCTACGCTATTCTCTTTAATATTTTCGGGTTTCACGGGGTTCTTCTGCCGTGTCCACTCTCTCATGATATGCCACACCACAGACCATGGTGCATTCGTCTTCATGCTCCCAGCTTTGCAATGACTTCGCGTAACCTCGTAACCTAGATGGCGGAGAGCCCCTCTGAAGCTATCCTCATCTGGACAGACGCAATGCAAAGCGCCTGCCAGATTGGTGGGGTGGAAATAGAAAGGATACGGCTCAAGCGCAGCAAATTCATCCTCTTTGCTTTCCGGCAAGACATCCTCCGAAGGCGGCAGCGATTCTTCGAGCGCGGTGTGCAGCATGCCTTCTATTCGCGGTTTTGTGCCATAAATATCGTCTGAAGCATTGGGTAATTCGTCCAAGATCTTTTTGATAAAGTCTGGACAATGCAGGAGACCAGCATACATGGGACCAGCAAGATGCATCTTCGAGTCGCAATGTTGACAGTTTGGACCGGCCGTCGGGGCCAGTGCGGAGCCATGTTTGTAATACGTGCCCTGCCCGGATTTGTTGGGGGCCTTCTTGTTGCGAGCTAAAAGTTGGGTTTCCCAAGCACCGCATCCGTGGTCACAGCTATATACTATCATCGTCTTGCCCGCAAGGAATTTAACTTGAGCCGGAGATTTCCTAATCTTGACAAAGATCCGGAGGTAGTAATCGATAGATAGACTGAGAAGTGGTTCGATTGCCAGGCCATACCTCGCGGCAGAGGTGGCAAGGGCATGTAAAACCAGCCGCAGCCCAACCTCGTGGGAATAGGATCCCTTGAGAGGAACGCCGCCATAGAGGGAGAATGACTTCTCTGGATAACCATTCGAAGCCCATACGCCCGAGTCGGTGCAGGTCACACACAGAAGACCGCCGTCGTCGCGTACCGCATTGACCGCGGCATCAAGAAACGGGGCGGCCGTTCCATAAGGATCCAAGTCAATGACATTATATCTCTTCCCCTTGTGCTTATTTCTCTTGGCATATTTTCCCTTGTCGTGGTCACGAGTAACCTCCTCGGCCAGCATGGAGTACATATGAGCACGCGCATCCCCTTGCGTAGGGATGACTTTGGACTCGACACCGTTGTGCTCGGCATTGCGGCGAATGGCCTCGACGGCAGAAGGAGTGAGGTCGTTGGCAGTAACAGAGGTGACGAAGGGAAGCTCCTGGGCATAGCGCAGAGCCCTGAGTCCAGTCGCAGAAAGAGCGTCGAGAATGGTGAAGCGAGGGGCTTGGGGGGTGTTGTGCTGTACCGTACCCAGCGGCTTGGGCTCGGGTTCCTTGGCCGTCTCGACTAATGGCCGGTCACCGGGAGCGGTCCCATCCTTACCCGAGGCCTCGGCGTTCTCCTCAGTCATAGATATGTCCATTTCTTCGGCGTGCACGCCGCTGGTTCGGGCGGGGTCGACCGCGTCAGTACCGGCGACATCGGTAGGTTGCTCCTGTTGCTTCTTGGGGTTCGGGCCACTGGCATCGGACTTGTCGCGTTTCCTCTTGGCGACATGTTTCGCATTGGCAGAGCGCGGCTTGGATAAGAGACCCTCTCCGTAGGCTTTGATGGCAAGCACGGTCAAGTCCCGGTTGAACTGCTGAATGGGATTGTAGAAGACATGCTGTTGCTCCTCGACGCTCTTGGTAGTCTTTCCGGCAGGGTCTGGTTTCGAAAAGGGCACAAGGATGCGGGCCAGACCCTCCTTGACTTCGGTATACTCCTGGCCATCCCGCAGGAGAGTTTGGACCCCGCTGGCCGATGTCGAGGTCGAGATCGAGGTCGGTCCGTTCGGTGGGTTCATTGCCATGCTGCGCACAGCTCGACGAGGGAATTGCCGGGTCGGTGTGCGGCTTACATGCCTGTACGAAGAACGAAGAGTGGCATGCGACAGGGAACAAAACATTCACAACACGTCGCGAAGATGAATTCCTGAAGAAATTGGGACGGACGTAGAGCAAACTGAGGGAGGCTCTATTATAGCTTGGTCGTTCTAGTCTACCCAATTATCCAATGGTCTTGGTTCCTTCCTCTCTTTTTTTTTCTGCGGGAACCTAAAATAATGCCCCACCATGCAGCAGCCCCTCCGTCAGCCCGCAGGGTACATCCGCGCCCTATATCTACTGCATGTAATTCTCCAGAACAGAAGGCAGCTTACATCTCACATTACAGTTGGGATTAAAATACCTCTCCATACGTTAGATATAATGTCTGGATTGAATTAGTATGCTCTTTACATGCCTAGTAGGCAGCTGCATTAAAACCCTTTAATCTAATCAGAACCCATCCTGCGCCTCGACTTACTGTTGCTATTTTTCTGTCCTCAATATAACGTTGAAGTATCGAAACGACTTGTTTGCTTCTTTGGAAACAATACTATGGTATCGATGTGGAACGAGGTGGATAATATGTACAGTAGTTGCTTATGTACCTACCCAGCTTAAAGTCTTAGGAATACATGTGAAGGGCCATGGCGATCTGAATTCGAGATTAACTTCGCGGTCATGTTTGCTTGCACTTGTATGAGGACCTTAACGAAAGAACAAAAGGTCGCTGGAAGGGTGACGATGAATTATGATTCAACTTATACCAAACTCTTTGAATCCGTCAAATACGGCCCTCCCTTTTTGTAGGCGCCCTTGACTTTGTTGCAAAGTTTAGGTTACTAAACCCAGTTTTCTTTGGTATGCAACTGACCATAAGTTAAGTCTTCTATCGCACTTGGGGACATAAAATAATTATTTCTTTTGCAGCAAGCTTCCAAAAGTTCGAGCCCTCATTCTGTTACGGGATATTGAATACTGATGTCGGCCGCCCACTGCCGTACAATTACCTACCTGAGTTGTCTTGGATGTACATGATATCATATTATACAGCAAATTTTACTCCCGTATCTAGCAGGACGCTGTTTCTCTGCCTCCAAGCCACTGCTTTGTAAACAACACCAACCAATAGTTATTAGTTGAGTAAGGATGTTATCCACTATCAAGACGAACGCTATGATTCTCTTCATAAGCGCCGACTATGAGGTCAGGAGGAAAACCAACTTCGCAGGCATCTACACGTGCGCCTGGGGTGTGCGTTTCCGCACTGTAGCACACAAGCTATTCGCTCACGTTCGTCTTGACATACTGACACATAGGAGGCTCAATATTTCGTCTCTCGCTCTAGATAAGGAAACCGCGCCTTCGCGTCTTGCGATTATCGAAAAAATTGTAGTATATGGAAGTGCAGATCCACCGCGGCGTGGGCGGCGAGACCAAAAGCAGGTTTTTGCTGAAGCTGGTAAGGATATCGCAGCGCTGATGCTGGTTCTTCCGCCTCGTCGGGTCATCATGGTTGTCGGAGTTATAGGCGGAGTTCTTGTTGGAGCTATCAAAACAGGCGTAAATAGATGTGGTTGGAGTTCTCTGGATGGGGGGGGGCAGGCGTAATCGCCTTAGGAGTTTTTTTTTTTTTTTGTTATTCTTATTAATCCTACCTTGAACCTCGTGGAGACTATCCAGCGGAGTTGTCTAGAAAGGCATTGTCGATGTTGCGACTCTCCACACGGAGTTGAAGTCTCTCCACACTAGAACCATGGCTGATACTATGATGGGTCCACAGTGTAGTGCTAAGTATTTCATACGACCGGAGGGGATATTTCCCGACAAGGTTGGTGGGATAAGTCTAATTACGATCCGAGTCTGACAGCCAAGGGAATTACCAGTATATGGCTGGCTCTGACCTATGTCCCGTTCGCGAACTATTGCCATTAATATACTACTAGACAGACTAAGTGATAACGTTGATAGACACCATGTTATTCCGCCTTGTCAATGATTCCAGGTAGAATAGACAGTTTTTAAATATTCTATGAATGGAGTGTATTTCTGGGTTTCCGAGGAAATTGTTGATTTAGGAGAGTGACTCTTTACACCACAACAGGCCAATGAGGTTCTGTGAAGAGCCCAGGTTTTATTGACGCAACACCAAGTAAATCGAGCAGGATTGCTAGAAGGCTACAGTGAGAAAAGTATCCCCTATGGTCAATACGCAGCCTCAACACGCCTAAGGAAAACTAGGCCCAGGTATGGTTCGTTTTCCCGGGCATTCTTTATGTTATCACGCCCTGTCTACAAGGATTTCTGCTACAATATTAAATTTTCAGTGGCCTAATGGCAAGTAGTCAACACCGAATCCCCCCCAGTGATAGGGGGATGACATTATTCTGACTCATGGTACTATACTATCATGGAGGCCGTTGTGTGGCTCTAGGGAGCACAAAGAAACTCAAACTAGACTCTCGAGATGGCGTTCACGACGGTACAAGTTAAATGCTGTTAGCAAACCTTCCTCGTTTGCAACCATCCATAAGAATGCCGTGGGCAAGAGACCCACGTCTTTGACGTAAACGTATTCTCAGTCAACCTTCCTGTTTGTTTGAAGAATATATCCATGAAGCTTGTGTAGAACAACGCCTCACAGAGAACGTAAAACAGAGAAGGAAAGCAACTCTATGTGTTCTATGAAGAACCGTTGGTACCATGAATAGAAATATCTGGCTAAAGGTAAGTAGGAATTATGTATATAGGAAACGATTCATGTTTCTTTGTTTTAAGAAACATGTTGACGTTATGATAAAGAACGCCTGTGTTGGTTGTAGAACAACTCTAGGGGAAAATTAAAATTATTTATTAACACCTTCATTTAGCAATGTACGTGCGATTTGAAGTATCTTGTCGACTTGGGTTCTTGGTATACAAAATCCATATAGTACTCGCGTTAGGAAGAATAACTTGCGATGATAAACAACCCATAGTAACAGTAGCCCAGAACCCAAAGGTTAAAAGGTATAATTAGGTAACTACAGCCATGAGAAAATATTTCCATAGAAACTACCGTTAGGCCAACTAATACACCTGGTTCCTGATATTGGCTTACACTTAATGTTACACCTATCTGAGACCAGGTAATGAATATAGTCATACGAGTGCAAGACTCTAGCTTCCAGCTCCCCTATATTGCCCCGAGACAACCATACGAGAGCGAGTCCAAGTCTGAAATAGCCAAAGAGAAGCGAGGCTATTCGGACATGTATAGTAAGATATAGATCTCCCACTTAACTAAAATAAGGGTTAAGCCCTCAATGGCCCCCTTAGCTTCGTAGAAGATTATTAGTAGTACGAATATCTTTCCAAGTCCTTGTTACACTTGATGTTATACGGAGTGAAATCAATCTGTGACGTGGAGGTTATATGTAAACTAATATATATTAGGTGGAGGCTATTGATCAATAAACCTAAGTAGACGCAAAGAACTAATAAAGAAAGGGATAGCTCACGGGAAGTCGGTCCTCTTACTTTTAGGCCTTCTGCAACTGGACTTCCGCAACTCCATAACCCCTCCATACCACTATGTGGGTATCGTACTAATATATTCTACTAGTGAAACGACGGAACATCCCATCATCAATTCGGGTACCGAACCCGTAGCTACCTGGTCTTCGAGGCATGGTCCGGGGGTCGACGCGTAGTCGGGTGGAATAAAATGGGGAAACACCTCCGCGGAAGGGTTTTCTTGGCGCAACTCTCACCCCAACTCTCGGTGTTTCGAGACCCTTTTGTTTCGGCTTCGGGACTAAGCCTCCCGCCTGGGTTACTATTACACAGGCCGTGGTCTACCCAGTCTGGGCTATATACGACAGGAGAAACAAGAGTTGGAGGGGTTATGATAATCGTATAATAATAATACCCAGAAGCCGAACGCAGTGCCAAAGCCAGCCGAATACAATAGGTTTCTCAAAACTTCCTCACGAGTGCGGTCACGGGCGATTATTTTTGGGGGGGGGGAGGGGCTTCGCTAGCCCTCTCCCTCCACGAGACCTGTAACAACGACGGCATTTTCTTTTCGTGGCATTCGCAGCAGATTACGTAGAGTAATAAGATCACTAGGGATGGTCATAATTGAGCGGTCAGATTGGGAAGATTTCTCGTATTCGCAAGGTGTGATCTTTTGCTGGTACACGATGTAACTCATGTGCAGTAGTCTAGTGTTCAATCACCTACCGTATTAGGAGGATGTGCGCATGCGAAGTCGTTTCATGAAACGTTGGGTACTTGCGCTTACATAAAGTAGGTAGGTACTCAAAAGGACTAGACTACCTAGAAAAGAGGGGATCCTGAATGATAATCGGTAGAAATGTGCATTATATGTATACTGTATTATGGTATGGTTTTATCTTCCCTCGAGCGTCGGTATAAGAGCCGACTGTTAACAGTACAGTATGGTCATGCTCTAAATTTTGGTCTTTGTCCCCTTTCCAGATCCGTGACTCGTACCCTGTTTCTGGTTTATCGTCTCATTAGAGTTTCTCTCGTGACAGGAATCACTTGTCCTGCTGCTTGCCCCGTGACATTTCTCGCAAGGCTTCATAGACGCAACAATGCCAGTGACATTCTCTAATTCATGACATTGTCGCGGATATAGCAGCGTGGCCAAGTTACGCTGCTGTGAGGACCAATCAAGCCATCCTAGCAGCAGCTCACTTGCCTGCGGGCCGGTCTGCAATAGCTGATTTTCCTTGCGGCCCGTATGGTAGAGTTAGAGCGTCACTTTAGGAAACTGAACGGGCTGGTCTTCATTTCAGGGCTGCAACGCTCGGAGTCAGTTATCGTCACGTCGAGCATGATCCATGAGTGTCTCGGAAGGACCGGAAAAGTCTTCATAGTCTTAAAGTGGCAAAAACAAGAAGAGAACGGCACTGGCAACTACTTACCTCCGTGGACTCATCGGCAGAGCGAACAACTCATCTTCGGTATCTCTGGTCTGTGAGATTGTTGCTGCGGGTTGGGAATTGTTCATAACGGCGTCAAGGGACGCAACAGTAGCGCCCGAGCCAGGTTTCGGCATGGATAAGTTTGGTACTGAAACAGTATTGAAAGTACCTCGTGACAAGGATTGAGAGGTGTGTAGTGGAGTAGTGCCTCGGGAGACATTAGATGCTGATCATATGTTGTAATGTGAAACAAAAACATTGCGTCATGACAGAAATAATGACTTACCTGGCGTTCTATCGAGATCCGCCGAGGAGGTTGAAAGCTTAAGGCCCTTTAGCATTTCACCTAATCGTCCACCTACAGGGGATCGCGGGCTTCGGGGTGTCGGGGGAGGCGCTGGGCGTTGCCGCGTATCCAAATCCACAAAGCCAAAGTGATCTATTAGCCATTGCTTTTCCTGAACAGCCATCTCCAGGGCAACACCCTCGCTGTTGGTCTGCAGCTCACGCTCTATTTCCTCCTGCAGCTCTGATAGACGTTTCCTGGCCCATATTGTGTGTAGAACACCCCTTCTACCGGAATCTGGTGGACTAATACCAAGCCCTGGGGCGAAGATTGCCGGCATACATTTTGTTGTTAGCGTACGCCCCGTGGTGGAATGCGTTATGGTGACCTCTGGGGGAATTGACGCGTTTTCGGGTAGTAAGATATAGACCCGCAGCACTGATGACGGACTTTTGTCGTTGTCGCTAATTGGGTATGCCGCTGATTTATTTTCCCATGACACAAGCCAGCCCTCTCGGTCCTGAGGACGCAATTTGCCGCCGTTCGCGTGTGAACAATCCCACTCGACCATCAAAACTTTGCTACCCTCGTTACCCCTCCCCGTCTCGAACTCGAACCGCGCTAGAGCGGCAGTGGAGGATGGAGATATGGGCGACTCTACCTTTCCAGCTGTCCGGATGTTGTTTCCGCTGTTTCGGGACTCAACTGGACTGTCGGGTATGACCAGTGAGCTGGATGGACCCGAGCCGGCTGCCGAGTTGTCATCCATACTGACACGCGCGCTTGGCTGGCGCAGACTGGGTGTGATACGGATACGTGGGTACCTGCAAAGGTGTGTATATCCTATCGGTAAGCCCCCCTATAGTCTCATTCCAGGTTCCCCCGTGTCATGTATGTTGACGAATGGCCGGGCAAGGGGCGGTCTTGAGCGAAGAGCGCGCGTCTCGGCGCAAAAGTGTGCAAAGCTGGCCAATCCCACAATCGGGTTACTCTAAAAGCCGCGAGCTTACAACCGACGGCTAGACGCGCGGGGAGCTGTTTAGGGAAATTGGGAGCAGCCGGATGATGTGATGGATAATGTCTCTGTGCGGCAAAATGCTCGCTAGTAGACGGTAGAGGTCGTCGAGCTATACGCTTTGCCGCTGCCGCTCGTCTTCCCGCGCCTGTTGTTCTCAGGGGATTTCAACACTCGGCAGTTGTTGGGAGAAAGGACCTAGATTCCCTTTATCAGATGTATAGGATGGCAAGCAGTGCAGCATAAGCGCGAACACTGATAACTTGCCCGGAAGACGCGACCTCTCCTGCCAATTCAATCTCAACAGGCTAGAAAGATCTTGTATGATGATGACAAAGAGCGGAGGAAGCAGAGAGCGAAAGACGGAAAAGAGGTGCTGTAGTTGGGTTAACACTAGGAGGCCCAGGCTTCTGCCCAGACAATGCCAGCGTGCTGTCTGGTTGGCCAAGGCTTGACTCTTCCACGGCCGAGGCTTCAGAGGAGCATGGCTAAGCGGGGAGAGATTGCCAGATCTTTTTGCCCTTTGCGCATGACGGTTGTCGCTAAAAGGGAACGGTCAACATCTTGGCATTGGGTTTTAAGCATAACATGAGGGCGGTACGCGACGAGAACTTTTGCCTCTTCTCAGAACGTAGCGCGAAACCCGAGCCCTCCGTCAGCCTCTGCATGTAGCTTGGAGGTACCGCGAGGCAAGATTTGTGCGCGTATGATGATGAACTGGACCAGCTGCATTACGCAGCGTCTAAAAATAGATCGTCAAGTCGGTGACCGGCGATTTATTGGCGGGACCCTCTCGCATATCCCGGCTATAGGGGTCTTATTTGCGAGGTAGGTTACTGGTGGTAAGCTGGGTATTAGCATATCGAATCTGGAAGCGGGAGACACAGACCCGGATAGTGCATAACCGGTCGAGTTGCAAAGGTTTGTTGGCAACATCGAAGAGTAGGTACTTACCTACTCCATATATACATGGATGTATGTGGATGTTCTATATGTACGTGGGTGGTAGTCTAGGTTAGGGACTTTAATGTGCATGGATTTAGTTGATTATCGCAACTCTACTCTTGACGGGACTATGGAGAGCTTGCTTGTTTTTGCCGTATGCTTGTGTGATTGCGTGAGATAGCGTGGTGTAGACTTCAAAGTTAAAAGAGCGGACCGATTGATCCCATCTTTGAGCCCTTATGTTAGCAATAGGGGATGATTGGTTCCAGGAGGAGGTGGTCGAAATAACTGGATAGCTCAGATCATGCACGTTTGCTTGATATCACGCGTATCCACAGACGAGGACAAGGCTGAGCAGTTTTTGGCCTCCTTTCGGAGGAGAACCCGGTCAACGGTTGTCAGTACACGATAGGCACACACGTTTTCGAGTACTCCGTGCTGTAGTGCTCGACCAGGGAGCGAATATAAGGAAGTAGTCATCTACCACAAGATCGCCAATCTCGAAGTGTGCTGCCAACCGTGGGCTTCACGCTGCCTCTTTCGCACCAGGTACGCGGGAATGTTCCTGCGTAGTGGGAGGCGATCACCTGAGATTTCAGGCGCTAGGCATGTTAAGACTTACCTGACACAAGTCGGCTTATTATTGGTGTGAAGGGTGAGACACTTGTACATCTTAGAACCACTTATCAAGGTGGGCTAGCATTACGGATTGTAAAATCCCCCGCCTCATAAACACAACTCTCCATTTGGAGTCTTGGTATGCATTACCCCTGACGGCTGTTGCCGAAGTGATGGGGCCAAAGGGTAAATACTGTATGGATAGACATACTACAGAAGCCGTGACGCCACTCATCGCTAGGGAACAGAGATGACAACATCTCATTTCCGAGGAATGGATGTGTTAACACAGCGTACTCGATAAATGTAAAAACATTCTAATGGGAAATCGCATACGGCCCTTTTCACAGCCGAAGCCATGTGTCAACGCCGAACAGCACAATCGCACATTGGCCCAGCAATAGACCTTGATTATGTTCTAGTCTGTACGTATGAGATTCCAGTGCTGAATCAAGGGGTTGACTAGCCATTTCCGTCCCTTATTCAAGACCTGGTATACACTCGGAGGGTTGATCATGGTCGCGTGGGGTTCCGGTCAACCGACTCTTTTGGTCCTGGGGAGACGATGTTTAATTAGACAAGACTATGTCGTAGTCTCCCTGGGAAGGCTATCCGATTGCGAAATAGCTTATTAATATCTTCTCAAGTAGCTCATACTGACCGAGTAAACAATTCGCTTACCTGCAGTCATATTACCTTGAGAAGATTAAGTCAAGGGTCAAGGGGGAGATAGTTGGGACAGTTACGTCACACACGTGAAGTACTTAGTAGACACACGAAGGTTTGGGATCACCAAGCAGACTGCATGGACTGGGAGTCGGATGGAGCGTCAGATCTGCAGACTGTGGAACTCCGCTTACCTCCTTTGTACAGTGCAAGAATTGCGTCCCCCGAAGTAACCCAATTTGATAAAACACTTGTCGTGAAAACAGCAATTCTGCAGAGTTGTTGACCGGAAACCCACCAATTGCCTTTACGTGTACCGCGTTGCGTAGACGGCTGGTGGTAATGTCTTAGGACACTCGTTGGCAGGGTCCAGTTGATAGACATGTTCGGATGTGAGTGTGTGTGCCGCAATATTGTTTCAAGGCTGACCCTAGCAAAGCTACATTCAAGTAGTGAGAGCATGTGGTAACTAGATACGCAGAGTAATATAAGTATATTCGTTGCAAGAAGTGGTGATTGTCAGTAGAGCTGGCTCCTTTTCAGTGCCAGAGAGTTGGGAATAGGATGGCTAACTAGGTGGCTATGCCGAAATCCAACTTACCTAGCGTTCATATATAAGTACTTACTTCGTGGGTGTTGCTCGGTAAGTGGGAGAATATGAGAACTTTAGAACTTGGAGTAGGTAGGGTGCTACCACTTCAAGTATGGCTTCAACCGAACCTTTGTCCAAAAGCGGGAAGCTTTTCGTGATACAGCCAACCAGAGGAGTGACGCACTACAGGGATCTGAAACTGTGGAGAGATTCGCCGCAATAGGGCCGCACGCCCATGTAAAGCTAAGCGGCTCTATCCCGGGGAATTTCAATTATGACCAGCTCGTACATAGTAGGTATTGAATGATAAAGTGCGCTAATGGCACGATTGAAGACGCTTCGGAGAAAAAAGAAAAAAGAAAAAAAAGATAAAGATAGATGAGGAGTTGGTAAGATGTCGGTTGTTTTCTCAGCAAATTGGGTATGTACAGTATGCTCAACTGACGGGAGAATAGAGCGATAAGTGAGGAGTGGGTGTGATGTAGATCGCTGGCAGATAGTTATCCACCGCTTTCAGAAGGGTGTGGTTGGAAATCTGGTACTGCAAGTCCCTATTGATAATGTAATTAAGCCCACTGTCGGTTTAACCACTTCGTGCGCACCGGGTTAGCCACCAAGTCCACGTAGAACGGTGGCGGTGTGACTACGGATAGGATCATTTGTATGAATCTGCCAGTGCTAAACGTTTCTAAGCGAGTGTCATGATGCAACTAGCGAGTGACAACGATTTATCACATTCTCCATGAGGGATCAACCTGGGAAGATGATGTCTCGGTACGGTAGAGGTTCCACTACGGACCGAAGTAAGCAAAGGGAAATTTTTGAAGAAGAATTGCCGAAGTAGAGCGCAGATCTCCCCGGGTATAGGGTGGGTGGATGGTGACTAAATATCGTCACACTCGGTGAGGTCATCGAGTTAAGCTTTCATTTTCGACACTTATAATTAGGGGCAAAATCAAGCGTATCGAATATGAAACTAAATCTACCTCGTGATACTGCTCGTAGCGTGATCTTCCTTAGGTTTCCCTCCTCGGCTTGGATTAGTCTAGTAGGCTCCTGAGATCTAGTATGGGAACGCAACCTTACATTGGAAGAGATCATAGCTACTGTAGGTACACTTTAGGCCGTCAACCAATTATCGCATGCTAGTAGGAGAGCGAAAACGAAGGCTTATTCAAGCGTGATCAAAGAATTGCGGTATCCGTGGCCGGGGGTGTAGGCGGCGAAGCACCAATCTTGATATTGTAATCGATGTTGGTCGTTGGCTCGGTATAAGCCGTAGGCATCCGCAAACGTTCTGCTGATGAATACCCCGTCTTTACAGACTGGCACCCACTGTCTGTTGGACAACTGACAATGAACCATTCAAGTGATCGACAGATAAATAACCTTATGCGGACTTGCTGTGACGCCACTGGTGGTGTAAATAGGCTAAATTGGAGCCGCGTGTTATGCCTTGACACCCAGTTCCAGAATCTCAGATTAGTTGTCTACAAAGGCAAGGAGTGAAACGAGCATCAGGGACGCATCCACACATGAGAAAAGAGGGCGTTGAAAAGTCAGAATCAGGCAGTGGAGTCAAGGCTGGGACACAGATGCAAGATAAGAAGTCCAGGCCACAATGGTTCCAACGGTTACCGGGCTATGATATCGTCTCGCGGCTATGCGGATGGAGGATCTGGCAGCGATGGAGGATGACCGATGGTTGCGGCCCGATAAGTAGCGTCTAAATTGCTATTTGACCCGAGATGTCACTAATAATAATTGACGCAAAACCAAGGGAATGACCCCAACTCAGAGCAATACACCAGCGGCTATAGAGTAACAGAAGATGGACGAAGCGGACTAAGTAGATAAGAGTTGTAGCGCGACTCTTTTCATAGTACGATACTGTACTGTATACTGTATATGGACGTGGGAGCCCCTCTGTCTGCAAACCATCCAGTCATCTTGCAGTAGCAGACAAAGTGAAGTTTAGACAGATACACACTATGCATAATCCATACGTTAACAAGAGCACTTCGTGACTGACCCAACAAAATGCCAGGACCAGCACTGTGTTGGTGGTCGTGGCAGAGAGAGGAAGCGGCATGTTCCACGAATACAAGCAGGTGGTGATGGATGTTGGGATACCTACATTACACATTACCCGAGGAATAGGCAAAGGAGGTAACTGTACCTCGGGCTTTTCTGTTTCTTTCTCTGCTCGGGTCCAGATGTAACGAGGACGAGCCCGGGTCACATATCTTCGGAACCAAGGGGGCATTTGGCCATATTCTGGATCGGACAGGATGACGCTCACACTGCAAGAGGCAAGAGGAGTAACCAGAGCTGGTCAGTCCGACGCGCAAATGGTGGACTGGTGAAAAGAGGGCGCGTGGAGAGAGATAAGGTTGACGGGTGTTCCTCGGTGCAGAGTGGCAGAGGTGATGGGCGAGACGGGCACGGCGACGCTCACTCGCTGGGCAAAGGTCGGCAGCACTCCACTATTAGGCCGGCCAAGTCGCCGTAACCAGCAAGAGCGACCGCATTCCAGAGCACCCCATTTCTGCCCCATCCCACCTTGGCACCGTGCCAATAAGACTCGAGCGCGACCAGGGCCAGCCCCAGCAGCCCCAGACAAGCCAGATTAAGCCATCGGACCCACCGAGAGACGCATGCCACTCTGGCAGCTACGCATGCGTGCACTGTGCTGGCCTGCAATGCTACATCTACAGAGTACCTACTGTACCTATCTTCATGCGACGCTGCGTACTGTACATAGTAATTGTAATGGGTGCGCGCTGGCTGCTGCAACACGCTGCTCGCTTCACTGGCGCCACCACTGGCTGCAGTGCTGCTTCGTGTGCACACAGTAGCTAATGCCGTGCTGCGTGGAAGGGGGACGACCATGTACTGTGCTAGTATACATGTACGAAGTGCAGCCGCACCGTACTGTACCGGCCAGTACCTGCAGCCCGTCTTCAACGGTACGTGTGCGGTTAGGTGAGATTGCTAGTGCGCCAGGTTCGGTAGAATGGTAGAATTGCACAATGGTTGCCCTCACTGTGCCCACCTGCCCTGCGCTACCGGTACCCGCTACGCTCCTCCCCCATACTGTACACCCTACCGGCTCGACTGCACTAGGTGCGTTGTGGGCGAGAGGTGGGCTGGAGGTACCTACACTCGACTGCCCCAGTGCCAAACAAGCAGCTCCGCCAGCCCCAAAGCCCATGTTCCCAGCGCCCCAAGCGTTCGGCCTTATTGCCTCCCATTTCCACTCCCTCTCTCCCACTCAGTCCGTTACCTTATACTATTCCACCTGGTAGGAGCCGTGATACATACAGCGTGGTGTAGCCTCTGCGTTTGGACGGCCGCCTTTCCCTCGGCCCTACCTGCGTTTTTCCAGCAAGCCGGCTAGCTTCTTTTCCTTCCATTCCCCCTCTTCCAACTAAGCACTGGACGCCGCGAGGTTTGACCCCCAAACTTGGATTCTCTCAACCCGCACCGTCGCCGTCCGTCCGTCGTCCGTCGACACACGCCCTTCAACAACAACAACAACGCCCAGTCCTCTGCTCCGGCGACAACTTCGCGGCTCTTGCTCTTGCTGTTCCCCATCGTCGCTTCCATCGCCCTGTGCACACCCACCTGTGATCGTTATCGTTGGATTGGCGGGATCGGCGACTGACTGGCAATTGGCTGATTGCTTCGGCATTTCGGAAGACTTGGTCGAGATACGCCTGGACGAAGAAGGGAAGGGAGCGTCTAGTGGTCTCTCCGAGCGCCTGTTTCTGCGTTCTACGCCGTCGCTCGCTTTCTGAATCCAACCTTCGAAATCCATCTTGTCGCTCGTTTGAACCCTGTCGCTGTTCGCCCGAATAGTCACTAACCCTCCGTTGCGCTACCTGAGTCGTGGGCCGATGTTTTCATGCTACGAGAGGCCATCTTCGAGTTCCTAATGTACCAACATGATTGATATGGGATTGTCCTTTGTTGGTATTGTTAGCTACAGCACCGTCGCGTTACCTGTTCCGACGAGGACACGCGGGCGTTAGAGGCACCGCCTGTCCTCCTACCCGTTGAGGCGCGTTGGTCCATTGGCGTCTGCAACCCGATTGCCATGGACCCTCCACATATTACCGAGTTCGCCTCTCCGCGATATTTCGAGAAATTACGACAAGGTCCCGGATCGAGAAACCAACCCCAAGATGCCGTTGCCCACTCTCATGACGGCCATGCCGTTGCACAATCCTCTGCCTTCATGCTCCCCCTTGGGCAGCTAGGGTTGCCGGATCAACATATAACACATGATCATCAGAAGTCGGAAAAGCGCTGGCCCAACTTTGGTGGCTTCCGAACTATTCTTCCTACACGGACGTCTCTCGAGCATGACCTTCGAAACTCATCCGTCGAGTCTACCCGCAAAAAGAGGTATGGGCACACATAGTATGAATCTATGATATCATTGTCGCTAAATAACGTATGAGCAGTGTCACGTTCGATCGACTGTTCGCGAATTTACCCAACGAGCTAAAAATACAAATAATTGCTTCCTTGCCACTATCAGACATATTGAGCATGCGTATCGCATCACGATCGTGGCATGCTATGATCACATATAACGAATCCGCCATAACACGATACCACCTACAACACCATATTCCAGCCTACGCAATTCGTTTATACCCTGAGCCTGAGCCATCTTCAATGAAACTGCACTACTTGTGTGGCATATGGCATCGACTACATGTTGCTAGTAAGCTGTCAATATTAATAAGCGAGAGAGTTACGAAGGAAATATTTCTCCGAACGACGGAAGCCCAGCGCAATGATTTTGCTCCCCAGTACGAACGAATGCGTCGGCGACTCGTTCCGTTATTATTCACAATATTCCATTTTTTCGAGACCTACCGGACTCTACATCTAGAGTATATCAAGGAACACGGCCACGGTTTAACACATGAACCCTACACGCTAAATCCAATCGAATTGAAGGTTATGAATATGTACGATGACCAGACGTTGCTAAAGGTTCATCAAGTGTTTCCTTTAGTTGTATCTTCGTTTTGTCGACGGCTGCGACCTCCTTCCTATGTGGGTAGCTTTGAGCGCTCCATAAGGGGGTATTTGAGAGACAAGCCCGAGGATGAAGTATACGTTGCAGCATTGTGCGTTGGTGGACTTCGTCAAGTGGAACGGTTTTGGGAAGTGAAAGGCTATAACAAAAGAAGAGCTTATGTTGATACCTGGTATCAATCTGTTAGTAATGAGCTTGTTGAGCATGCGCCAAAGTCACGTCGAAATTTCATGGGCTTGAGGCGGAAGAAGTCAAGTTTAAACGCCAGTGAAGGCGCAAGAACTGCGATGGATTCAACTACTAATGGCCGTGAGCGACGGGGATCAGATAACGGCCGACGTGGGAGCGACTCCTCGACAAATTATTGGAGAGATTTTGTGTTTGGTACAAGCCTGTCGGAGGGAATGCCGATGGGATCGTTATCACGAGAGCAGCTCCAAGTACTGTTACCTGACCTGCCTGGTCTACATTCCATTTGGCTCCCGACGGCTGAGGCTCTCATCCTCGATAGAGGCATCGTCGGACGGCCGCAGGACATCAAACGCAACGGACCTGCCTTATTAGACCTGATTCGCGAGGACGGTGCCGCTGAGGAGGACGAGTGGCTGTATGGCCGAACGGCGCCAGAATCGGTGCGGCCACCTCTTGAGGCTATCGAAGAAGACCCTATCGAATAGATGGATTAGGAAATTCATCTTCTACATGCGCGCTTCGACTTATCTACATCCTCAAGCATTTACGGGCGTTTTCGGGCCGGTGGACATCTGTCTTGCATACATTGAGAAGAGTATTTTAATTGTTTCAGTTTTGGTTTCGACAGGATTGGATGACGGGTTAAGAGCGAGCGCCATGTGAAAGGTTTTCACTTTGGCCTCTGTAGTGTCCGGACAGGCATGAAACATCTTCTTTGTCTTTGTTGTTATTGTCTACGACCACCACATCGGTGTAACAGTTAACCATCGTTTTCTTAAGTATTTTTGTCATATTGGCATTCCGGGCGGGTCCGTGCCAATCGGACCCGGGATTGAAAGGAACGGAACGGGGCATCATATGGGTATGCAAGGCGCTATCAGGAGGCCGGATGAGGCTCGATGAAATCTTTTTTTTGACGCCCATTGAAAGCGGGTACGAGTATCTCACCTAGGAATGATGTATAGATAAATATCTATTACCGCATTTGAAGTCATACATTTGATTATTGATTGGGTCCTCCCTTTATCTTTCGTGTTACCCCTTTTCTAACGTGTCTGCCCCATGAAATCATTGACTACGTAACTTACAACGTCGCATGCTGCATAAGAGAAGTTCTCTGTGCCCAGTATAATTCCCCCACAGTGCTAACTAACGCTAACTAACGTCACGTTCCGACGTTTCGACACATCGGGGGTCGATGTCTAACTTGGAAGCTGGCTATTATTCTTCTGATCAGCTCGCCCTGATGAGGTCAGCGAACTTGGCGCTTGGAAATTGTCGTTAAAGCTACCTATATTCGAACCGCTTCTAGATCCTATTTATTTTGTTACTAGGCCGTCATTCTCGGCGTATGCCTGCCTACTTGTCTGTCTATAGCATGCATTTGCCTTCAGCTGTTTGCCTAAACAAGTGAATACTAGTTCGGGGTCAATCAACCCGACGTAAGCTGAAATGAGACGAAAGCGGGAAATCGGTGACTGGCAATGGAAGTGGTATATTCTAACGCCTCATTATTTATCGACCTCGAACCGGATTCTCGCCTGCTTCTGTCCCGCGACACACAGATCATCCCAAACCATAAGCTAACAAGCATACACACACATACACGTGGATGCGAAGCTACAAATGTAGCGTAGAGATATGCGCAAATGGGTGAAGAGTCATCGAAATACAGATTTGAGGAAACAAAGGAAGATGAGTTGGGAAATGGAACCATGTGGTTCATCAAGACAACATCGTGCTTGGTGGATAGAATCGAAGAGAATAAAAAAACGTAAAAACGCAACCCGTCCTTCCCCTTTCCTATCCTTCCCATTCCATTCCCTTTTCTTTTGCTCCTTGTTTCTTTTCCTCATGCGCTTTGAGTTTGTGCTCGAATCATTCAATCAATCAATCATCGATGATCATGTATAAAAGAACCATGATGTGCTCTCCCACATGGCCCCTCAAAGTAGTCCTGCGCATCTGACGCGTTGTCTTTGCATATTCCTTCCATCCATACCTTGCGTGAAAATCCACCGAGAAACGCCACATGTCATGGAAGAGGTGATTGTGAATCCGCAAGTGTTCAAAAGTTAAAGCCATCATTTCCCGCTTCCCTTACGCCACGTATTTTACTTAACAATGGAAATCTCCGTCATAATCAAGGTAGTTTTAATTTCATGAAGCCCATCGATTTTGTTGACCAGTACGGCCCATGCTAGCCGAACCTAGGTAAGTACTATTCATCCCGGAGGATGAATATAAGGGCGCAGCGTTCGAGCTCGATGAGCGCTGCTGTTGAGGGACAGCACCACTATTCAGAGCGTATGAGCTCCCCCCGATACCCAAATTACCATGGTTGCCGCTCGAGTCAAGATTCATATCGAACAAGCTTGAGTCGGAGAAAGTGTGAAAAGTGGATGAAAGACCTGGATGCGAAGTATTGTGCGTTGTCGCGGAGGCTGATGTCTGCCGCGCTCCAAAATGTGGCGAATGGTTTGCAACTCCGTGATTTGTTGCATTGTTGGGGCGGTATGTACTGCTGTCTAGAGGTGATGCTGAGGGTGTCCGACGCGTTGCAAATGCGGCGTTGTTGTGGATTAGCGAGGGTGATCCACGGTAACTATTATCCGTCTGCATGAGAGGAGAGTTTGACTGGGCGCTAAATTGTGGAGAATTCGTAACGTGTTGAACAAGGCCTGCGCTAGGTGAGGCGCTTGACAGGTGCTGTTGGGGGCGTTGCGTGGTTGAGTACGATGACTGCTGCTGCGCATTGTACGAAGACCCAAGCCCCTGGCCTTGGGAATAGTAGTTTTGGGGTGCTCGGGGTTGTTGCTGAGAGGCTAACGTGGCCGACATCTGAGGTAACTTCGAAGGCTGAGTAGGGATTGGTGATGCTGTCTGAGTCGGTTGCTGCTGCTTCTGTCTCCCCGTGGTGGTTTGTCTTGAGCTGTCAGGCAAGTTTTGTAGAGCTGTAAAATGTTCGTAGTGGGCGTCTAGACCTCCTGAAGGGGGCGGAGCTGCTGCTGGCGCAGGTGATACCGTAGAACCCATGGAACTGGTTGAGTGAGGTTGCTGTTTATGCTGTGGACGACTATTACTGTAGATCTGCATTTGATCGGTATGGCTCTGCATTGCAGCGAAATGTGCCTCGAGCCCTTCGGCTGGATGATGGCTGTGAGTCACACTATCTCCAGAATTAGGGTGGTGCGTGGTTTCCGCAACAATAGACGAAGGTGGGTTGGGTGTTTTCTGGCTCATGTTGTTAGGAGTTGGCCGTCTGGCCGTGGCTGTTGACGACGACTCTTGGGACTTGCGTGCACGTTTGGCTGGTGGAATGACATTGCCTGGGGTCGGTTGATGTATGGGCTGACTAGGCTGAGTTTGGAGCTGTGTAGACGGTGTTCCTTGCATGGTATTTTGTTGTACATGCTGAGAGCTCGAAAGCACCCCTCCCGGAGGAGCTGTGCTTTCGATTTGAGTCGTGGCGTTTCCAGTCGGTCTTTTACGTTTCTTTGCTGTGACAGTCGAAGCTTTGACTTGGCTTGCCGGTGACGGCAGGGTGGGAGTTGTAGTTTGTGCGGGTGGCCGATTTTCGTGATTATGCATGGTAGCCCCGTTAACGGCCGGGGTGGTGAAGTCGTCTGCAAAGCTTGAGGGAGGCGCTGGCGCCTGAACTAGAGAAGGGAGGTCTGAAACTACATTGGGATCCGCACGCTGCTGTTGCTGTTGCTTAGGGATGTTAGTGGTGTTGATGTCGTTTGGAGCCTCGGCGGAGGGCTTGGGCCGGTTCTTAGTTGGCTTTGACTTGGCCGAATTGGTCTTGTTTTTGGGCTGGGCATCAAGCATAGGAACCGGTACAGGTACCGGAGTCACCTTTGGTGGTGGGATTGACTGCAAGGCGGACTTATCCTTAGGTCGATTCTTGGATCCTTTCGGCCGTCCACGCCTTTTGATACTGGAGTTAGGAGCGAGGCCGGTATCATTAATGGATCGAAAACCAGCGGCAGAACTCGTTCCAGGCGTAGCAGTAGGGATACGGCCACCATTCAATCCTGTTGGCGTGCTCGGGGCATCTCGTAACGCTGCCATCGCCTCTACTAGATCTCCATTGTCGTTCAACTCCAAGACACTGTCCTCGACGTCGACCCAACTGTCGTCTTGATGGTCCTGTGTTTGATCCTCCGCCCCTTTGCTGGTCTTCTGAGAGCCCTTCTTGAAGCCCTTGTCACTTCGAGACTTGGTAGCCTTGCTTCCTTTGGGCCTACCTCTTGGTCGTTTCTGACTACCAGTCTGGGCTGCCGGTTCTTCTACGTGCCTTGGACGAGGATGGTCCAGATCTGGAAATATTTCGGCTATCCAACCAACAAAGAGAGACCCTGAACCGTTGGCTTCGGCGCTCTCGGGAAATTTGCCATCTGCTGGAGGTGGTGCGTCGGGTATCCCACCAAAGAAAGCGAGGCCCTTGCAGATTTGGTCGACAACAGTATGATGAGGCAATGTGCGCAGAAGTGTCAAGAGGCGGGCCTGCTCAGTTTTGGTCTCTGCCACTGTCAAGGGTCGGGGTGGACCAAGATCGACGACTGGCTCAACAGACGTTTTACGCGAGTTGAATTGTTTTAGGCCAGGTGGCCGTGGATAATTTGCTCTTCGTTGGTGCGATACGTAGACGTCGGTTTGGGCCAACTTGGCTTGCAAAGCCGTACTTTCGCTTGTGCGCTTTGCAGCGGCATCTCTGCCTTCACTCGCGCGGTGGCTGGCCACGTCCATATGCATGACGCCGAAATTCCCCTTCATCTGCTCATTGACGTTCTTCAATTTGCTAGGGACAGGGTTCCTAACGCGTCCATCCCGAGGGTATATCCTCATCTCTGCCCCTGGAGAGCCATCCAGGGGAACTCCAATAGGGTTTGGGGGGCCATTGACAACACCGTTTGTCACAACACTGGGCACCGAAAGCGAAGGGGCAAGCACGGTAGGCGAGTCGGATAGTGATTGAACACCGGTGCTTGTGGGCCGCACAGCACCGGTGGTCGGTGCGTTGGCCGAATTGGCGGGCGGTTGGCCTGTCGCGCAACCATGTCAACAACCAACAGAAGGAGCACGACGAGGACAAGGGAAATGTCACGGCTTACTAGAAGCGGTAGCCATTGATCTGGGCAACGACGACCATGGCAATGGTCAGATACGGCAGAGGAGAATACAGTCGTCTAGCGTGCGCGGCTCGTTGTCGTTGTCCTCAAGTGGGCGTCTGCCGAATGGCCGGGGCCCATGCTCGTGGTAGAACACAAAACGTACCCGGATCACTTGCGAATCATGGCAATGTGGCCGGGCGCGCGGGCGAGAGTCACAAAGGGTATGTAGGGATGACGGCGTGTGCGGGCGAGGCGGTCTGAAGAGTCTCAGAGGGGCACTGGACTCGAGGCTTCGCGACGCCGAACAGAGGACGGGCTCAGAACGTGGATTCAGCTACGCCACGCGGGACCGACACAAACATAGGCTGGGATGGATTGATTTGCAGGGCGGCAGGACGATGGCCGGACTTGTTCACAGGACTACGACGTCGACATCGACGTCGGCAAGCGGACGAGGTTCGGTGCGACGCTGATGCAGCACAGTTGGGGGAGAAAAGGCAGCGTGCTGAGAGGAGATCGCCCGAACGGCGCTGGTACGGATGCTTGTAGTGGCAGATGGCAGTGCCAGTAGGTACCTGCCCACATGTAGGTGGTATAGTAGGTATGAGGTGGTAGGTAGTTGTAGTGGCAGCGGTGGCGTGGTGGTGAGTGCGGAGTGCGGAGTGCGCGCAGCGACGGCGATTAATTCTCTCTCGTTCCGTTGTTCTAGTCCAGCACCTACGTACTTATCCTTTCCTGTCCGTCTGCACGACGTAAAAGGAGACTACCGTGGCCGCCAGCTAGACCTGCTCTCTTCACAGCGCTGAAGCAGCAGGATTGACTGCATTCACTGGATTGACTCAGGCTTTGGGGTTACACTCGTATGGCTATTGGGAGGTAGCGTAGAACGACGGCAAATAAGATGCGATCATAGGGTTGACAAGCGACCGATCGGGACTAGTGCCCCATCTCAGGTCGGTCGGGGAGGGGACGATGGAGATGGCTGGCGGTTGCTTATCACTTTTTGCTCACTTTCCAGTTCGGCTCATGTCGTCTTCTAACTGCAAGTGGTCATGGTCCTGGATCCTCAGCTAGGTACCTACTGTAGTTATGGTCCCCTACTTAGTAGGTACAGTTTTATAGCTGCTAGGTTAAGCACCTGCCGACCGACTTGGCCAAATGGCAATGACCCGGGAAGTGTTGTCTGGGCTAACTTAGACTATATCAACATCACCGTCCAGCATCTGATGCCAATGTCAATCAAATAAATCAATTGCGGTTGATTTGCGCCGTCCCAGCAGATTCTTCGTTATTAGCATAACCGCCCCCCCCCCATATATTGTCGTTCTTGGTTTAGTGGGGGTGGCACTGCAGGCTACATACTGTACGGTACACCTGAGCTCCTAGCTCCCAGCTCCCGGCTCCGTGCTGAGACGTCATTGTAAGATCTCCCCCGAGTTGTTCTTTGACGTCTCTCTAACGTCCGCAAGATGGCCAAATACGCCCTCGTCTCGCTCCCTTCCACCCTCGACTCTCTCAAAGCCACCGTCGCCGACAATGGCTCCGTTGTACCCTTCAACATCCCCAACTTCAAAATCGGCACCTTGGATGCCCTCGTCCAGCAAGCAGACGACCTGGTCAAGCTCGATTCGGCCTGCCAGGCCTTAGTGGCCAAGGTTGGCGACTCCTTGCGCACGCTATATGACGGAGATGACCAGAAGGCCGATGAGCAGAAGGTTGTCAACGATAGTACAGAACCCGCCGGAATCCCTTCGCTATACACTTGTTGACCGTGCATCGTAGAACCGACCGATCAGTACCTTCGCTCCTTCGTCTGGAATAAGGTCCGTTACAGGGCAGACTTACCAGTCGGCGAACTTGTCAGCCGCTTACAAAAGGTACTGTTGGACCTCCATTGGATCTTCAGACCCCCGCTCTCTCCTCTCGTACCTGCACCACGTTGGCGCACCTGGAACTGATGGAGACCCCGTGTACCAACAGGACCTGGTCACAGCAGACAACGACGTCAAGGGCAAGCTCAACCAGTACAGCCAAGTGAAGACAAACTTTACGGCCCTACAGAGAAAACAAACGTAGGACGGTCCAGCTCAATACCGAAGCTCGTGTGGCCAGTTGGAGCTAACCACTTTGTTGCAACAAATTAGTGGCAACTTTGCTACGAAGTCGCTCACGTCCATAGTCGACCCCAAGTTCCTTGTCCAAGACTCGGAGTACCTTGAGACACACCTGATCGCGGTGCCGACAAATTTGCGAAAGGACTTCATCAAGAACTACGAGACGCTAGCGGAGCGGGTCGTTCCCCGGTCGGCCGAGGAGATTGCACACGATGACGAGTTCATCTTATACGCGGTAACAACATTCAAGAAGAACGCGGCCGAGTTCCAGCAGAAGTGTCGCGAGCAAAAATGGACGCCGCGCCAATACAAGCATGTTGAGGGCGGCAAGGAGGAAGAGAAGCGCGAGCTTGAGCGCGTGGCTCGCGAGGAGAAGAAGGTCCGCGGTGAGGCCCTGCGCATGGTCCATACCGGCTGGAGTGAGAGCGTTATGATTTGGGTCCACGTCATGGCCCTCCGAGTCTTCGTCGAGTCTGTCCTACGTTATGGTCTACCCCTCGATTTTGTGTCTGCTCTTGTGCAGGTAAGCCCTCTCTGTCCCCGTTGTCTGGACGCAGCAGAATATATGCTAATAAAAAAACGACAGACAAACCCTAAACTTGTTAAGAAGGTCAAGGCAGCACTGGACACGGCATACTCATACCTAGGCGGCAACGCGGTTGGCAGAGATAAGCGAGGCAAAATAACCAAGGATGATGCTGCTTTGACATCGGAAATGGCAGCGGCGGGTGTAGGGGGCCATGGCGAAGGGAACGAGTACACGGCCTACGTCTATTACGAGTTCGAATTGTAGTGCAACGAACAGGGCACATACCCTTTTCTGTCTAAGAAGGCTCGCCTGTCATCGGCAGATGAATCATCATTATATCTAAAATCAAAGCAGTAGTAGAGACGGCTTCATTTAAGCGCTATAGAGATCGGGAAAACATCCTCTCGCAACTAATGAAACAAAGTCTATTCATGAATATTTAGGAATCTATCTCCGTATAACCAAGACTCTGTTCTCACTTGGAGGCAGGGATCAGTCCCTTGGCCTCCAGCCAGGCGACGATGTCGACGACGCACTCCTCGACGGACTTCTCGGCCGTGCGGATGGTGATCTCGGGGTTCTCGGGGGCCTCGTAGGGCGAGCTGATGCCCGTGAACTCCTTGATCTCGCCCGTACGCGCCTTCTTGTACAGGCCCTTGGGATCGCGCTGCTCGGCCACCTCGATAGGGACCTCGACGTAGACTTCGATGAAGGGGATGGGCTCGTCAGTCGACCCGGCGGCCTTGGCGGCGTGCAAGGTGCGGGCGAGCTCACGGTCGGCCTTGAAGGGCGAGATGAAGGACGTCAGGGCAATAGTCGAGGAGTCGGCGAAGAGCTTGGCGACCTGTATTTATGAGGGGGGGAGCATGTTAGTGGGTATTTTTCCCTTTTTCTTCTCCCTGGTTCAGATGTCTCTGCACCTCTTCCTGCTACGGTATTGTGATGCGGTTTCTTCTGTGCTATTATTTTTGTTCGTCTCTTTCCGAAACTTTGCTTATTTCCCACCTCGCCTCGCATTGTGTTATCCCAGGAGGGTCTCCGAGGCCGAAACCCGCAGAACACGGAACAGACCACCACGTTCGAGGGGGAGGGGTGTTGTTCCGCCTACCCCGTCGACGGTCGAGATGGGGGGCGCATTCACAGCGATGAAGAAGAAGAAGAAAAGGGAAGAGAAGATTGGAGAGTTCGGGCCCTGTAAAACATACCTCGCCAATCCGCCGGATGTTCTCGGTGCGGTCCTTGTCGGAGAAGCCGAGGTCCTTGTTGAGGCCGAAGCGCACGTTGTCGCCGTCGAGGCGGTACGCGGCGAGGCCGAGGTGCAGCAGGTGCTGCTCCAGCGCCGTCGCCACCGTCGACTTGCCCGAGGCCGACAGCCCCGTGAACCACAGCGTGAAGCCCTGCTGCTTCCGCAGGCCGTTGCGCTCGGCGCGCGAGAGGGACGGGTGCCAGGTGATGTTGCTGTTTTTGGGGGGGACGGGCGCTTGTTAGCTGTGTTTTCCTATCTAAGCCAATAATCGGCGCCCTTCTATTCTCTTCATCTTATACGTCGGCCTCTTAGGGGCGTAGCGCATCTACGTTGTCCCCCTTCCCCCCCCCCCCCCGCATTATGAAGGAACGGGTGTACGTAGGTTAGAGAGGGGAAATAAGTTTGCGGTTGTCGCGCGGCACTTAGGCGTCGAACTGAGTCAACCGACCTAGGTGAAGAAATCATAATGCCCCGACAACAGAGCTCTTAGATCCAATGTCGCGGCTTTCTGTCACTTGACCTCGGGTGGTGTTCGGCGACAACCCAGAGAAGTATCCGATGGCGGGGGAGGGGCGCACAGCAAATGCGATTAATCATCTTTATCGAAACCAAACAAACCCCACGCAGGCTCAGAGACGGAAACGGGAAATAACACTTACGTCGCCATACTGTCTTAATCAAATCAGCTGAATATACAACGAATGAGGAAATTCGATTGCAACTTTTGGTAAAGAGATGTTCTAATACTTGGAGAGAACGAAGGTAGGTGGTATTGGAGTTGGTTCGTTTCGTGCTAATATCCTGGATTAGAATGAGTTGGGATTGACTGAAAAAAAGCTGAGCTAATAATGCGCGCGAGGTTCGACTGCCGGTGGGACCCCTACCTAAGACTCTGTACTTGTAGACCGGGTCCTGCCTCAAATAGAACTCCGTTGGTTTTGGGGGTCGGTGTTGTGGAAGAGGAAAACCGCAGTACTGCATTACGCAATTATACGCACACAGATTACTAAGGTTGTTAGCTGAGTTATTTCTTGAATCTGAGAGACTCTGTTTTTCGGATGCCCCGGCCCTGTGACGAAGCTTTATAATTAATCTGTTAATCATTCAATGAGAACAATTCTAGTGTACATGTTCTAATAGCTACTGAGTAAACTATACGTACTTTCTGTTCCCTATAGTCATTCAAGCATTAGCCAAAATGTATGATCCAAACTCCGAGCTTAATGCGCTTCCCATATGTCTATTAGACAACATTCCAGGGACAAGAGTTTTACTAACAGCATACGCTCGTCGATGCTACACAATGTATCTTTATATATCCACACCTCCATCCCAATTCATCTTGCGAATCTATGCCAATGTGTCTTCGGTCTTTCTAGTTTGTAGGGAATATGTTCGTCATGAACAGTATTAGTGTTAGATAAATACTCACCGAAGTCGTTACGTAGGCAGTGGAATGGAAGCAATACGAACCGCAGCTTGTTTAGGCGACACGAACAACGCCGTAGCCTCAGCGAGTACTACAGGGGTTTCGCCCTCGCCAACGAGGGTCTCGATGCGACCTTCAACCCACGCCTTGCGTCCCTCAACCTTAGTAGTCGTCGCGCGTAGGACCACGTAGCCGTTCGCCTGGGCCGGGGCTCGGTAGTTGATGTTGAGATTGGCCGTCATGCCCATCTTATGCGGGAGCGCATCAAAGCAACACCGCGCGAGACCCTCGTCGAGCATCGTCGCCAGTAGGCCACCGTGGACGATGCCCGGGTGACCGCACAGCTCGTTGCCGAGATATGATATGGCAATCATCGACTTACCGCCATCCTCGGCGAAGACGAGCGGAGGTACCACGATGCGCCCCGGGCCCGACAAGGCCCCCCCAGTCAGGTGATGACTCCGGTATCCCTCGGGGATCTTCATGTGCGGCCGCGACCCGGAGAATCCCTCCCTATTTCGGAACTCTTGGGCTAAGGGATGGTTCTGTATGAAGTCTTCAACCGCGCGCTCCTCCTCCGTCCGTGGCTTGTACATCTCCATAGACTCCTCGTCTGTGGGCGGGTTCATGAGGGCGGTGACGGTGGGAACTGCGGGAGAAACAGTCATTGTGAAGCCGAGGGAGGTGAAGACAGCCCCGAGGGCGAAGGCGATGGCAGCACGGCGAAGGAAAGAGGGCCGACCTGTAGAAGCGTTTGTAGAGGCGTCTAGGGAGTGCGAAAAGCTATCTGTCAGAAAGAACCGTGGCAGGACGGAGAGGATTCGCCAGGCCGAAGCTTACTTACCTGGAGCCGCGGACGAGCTAGCAGGGCGCCAAGCAATAAGTCGAAACGGCCGTGGGCGAAAGACGAAGTGCGTAGGCCGAGAAGTGAGGGTCCGGCCTCGCAAGGCTCGTAACGCGACGGACATGGTGCGATCGGGGCAGGGAACACCGGCGATGAGCCCACTCTGCTGTTAGGTGCCTAATTGAGGGATCAAAGCTGTAGCATTGAGATACAGAGGGTAGAATCCGCCAGCAATGCTAACCCATACCGCAGACGCCGGCGGTTGAGCTGTAGATAGAGGGGCGCTGTTGAGGATGCCACTGTAGAGAGCCGTGAACGACAGCGTTTTGGTTGGATCTGGGCGGCCTGTTTCGGTCTAAGATCCGAGGCACAGTGCAACATCCCGCCCGGGCTAGACTAAGTTGGGGGGTAGTGGGGAAACCAGTTTGCCTAGACCTACAGTCGTACTGTCTATCATGTTCTACAGTACTACATATACTATGTAGGTATTTGAAAACGCAGTTTCTCGTTGGTATAGCAAGAATTACCGAGAGAAAGTTACCTAAGTCCATTCCGAAATTACTCAAATTCAACCATGTTCCCAACCCAAACCCGCAACATGTCGGCTTCATCAAAAAGCACCAGGATGAAGATCCCAGTCAACCACAGTGTCCGGTACTCTACCCCTACTTAAGCCACAGAAAAAGGGTGTACTGTAGAGAACCTTAGCTGCCTGCCGCCAACCTCGATAGTAACGTGTTCGGGAAGCTCTAGGGCCTCGCTTGCTCCGGACTAGCTCCTAAGATGAGAAATGAGAAATGGATATCCACATCAACCTCGGCATTTCCAATACACTACTGAAGAACCTTTTATTAGGGCCGGGGACTGTAGTCCATACCATCCAGCGTCCCGGACTGGCCAAAGCCCCCATGATCTACATAGTAGTCCCCTGGCACAACCGCAAGGTAGTGTGGTCAGTGAACAAGGGAACGTCGAAGCTCTGACGAACCTCGGTCGCAGACACTTAAACGTCCCGTTAAGCCATTGGCTGCTTGTGCGAGGAAAACCCAATTATCAGTGATCGCGGCCGCTCTTCTACAAGCTCTCGTATATATGCATAGGTAACTTATGGCAAATGTCTATAGTACCTAGGTAACTCGACCATATATGCCCAAGTAAAGAATAGCTTGTTATATCTTGAAACAAAGCTTTAGGAACGAACCTTTCATTTTGTGGGTATAAAAGAACACGTATCAATGTACTAGCGATGAGGGGGGAGCTTGACAAGTAGATGGTCTGAGTGAAGATGAAAAGGGAGAGAAAAGAAAATGAAAAAGGCGACAATTCATAGGCGCAGCTTTACGTCATTGTCCGACGGGGCGGCATTCTGGAGCCGGATCTGCAGGAACCAACGGCCTGGGATCTGGGCGGGAACCATTAATTATAGTAGATTGGGAGAGCTCCACGGTTTATCTGAGGTCAATTGAAGCAGGTGTTTAGGTGAAATTGATTTTATTGATTGTTTTTTAATTCGCTATTGTATCACATTCGACTTCCAAGCCAACAAGAGAATCCACCGTTGTTCAGGAAAGCAAAGTATTAACAAAATTATATCCCATTCCGTATAGGCTGTAGTCTACCTAGGTAGATACTCGTTCCCCAATTCGCAGCGTACCGTCGGAGCCCCTCATTCGCCCGCCATCAAACCTGCTTGCCGTTAAGCCGTACCTATTGCGTCACTTCATGAAGCTTACAACATATATCTTTCCGGCTTCTCGTCAAACAAGCATGAACGCCTTCTAGTCGAGAACATATACACCCTGAACGCGAATACTTCCTCTACGCTCACCACCGTTCTCGTATTTGATTATCACACCTAAATCCACCCGTCCCACGAGGCATCATCATGGTGAGTGTGCAGGCTGACCGACCACCTACGCTTGTCGTGAACGCTGCATGGAATTGGATGTTACGAACATCGTGACACGGTCCAACTATTATTACGCACCGGACACCGGAGCTGACCAAATATATCTAGGCGACAGTCGACACCGTAGACCTCGGCCCTCCCCATCCACCCAAGGAGGAATCCCTCAGAGCCTTCGCAGAAGTAGAGACGGAGCTCAAGAGACAGCTTCTTCACCTGAAGCATACCTATCTGAGTACCTGGCACCCGATCCCTTGCCTCAGGCCTTTAAACACACTAACCAATTACAAAACCCTAGAGCATGAACCCGAGTACTTCGCCGCAGTCCAGGATCTTTCCGACCGCGATCTCACGGCCTTCAGCAACGCGGACGTCGAGTCCGTGCGCGTTGCGCAGACGGCGTACGGGATTCATCTCATAGGCAAGATCCGCAGTACGACATTCCATTCCGATATGGTCAACTCTCCCATCTATCTATCTATCCTATTTTGACGAGACTTTTACTATCACATGCTCCCGAAACTGACCCCCCCCCCCCAAGAATGAATCAAATCTATGTGTACTATAAGTGGTAGTTTCTAACTCACGCGTTTCTTATATACATATAGTCCCCGCTATGCCAGACAACGGACCGGCGTATCTCCACGTGCGCGTCTTCGTCTCTGACGAGCCAGCCAAGTTGCATTGTATCCATACCGAAGAGCGCGAGGAGCCCGATGGTGGGAAACGATACCGTGCGATCTTCACCAAAGACGATGCTCTCGAGTGGTTTGATACGTAAAGGGGAGCGGGACGCTGGGATTATAGCACGGGGGCAAAGCTTTGGTCGAATTAAACCGGGAGAATGAAAACGGTGGGATATCTGCGAATTTACGTATATACGAAGACGGCGAGGAATTCAGTACCTGATCGGGTATCTTGTCTGAGGTTTTATGTATCCCTCGTCAAATCTAGTAAAACCAGCTCTTACGTACAGCAACCACCAGAAACGGTGTCCTACATACCGTCTGCGTCTTGAGCAAGCATTTCGGCGTAGTCGTCGGCAGAAGCAAAGAGGGGCAGCGCCTTCAATGCCTTCTTTTTCTTCTTGCGTTCAGATTCTGGCTTCTCGTCCTTCTTGTCATCGCCGGCCGCGGGTTCCTCGCCATCTCCCTCTTCTTCTTCCATCTCCTCATCACTCAACTCCATGTCTGAATCATCCAAGTTGAGCGCATCGTCATCATCGTCTTCCTCCATAGCCTTTCTAAACTCCTTCTCCGAATCATCGAGACTCATCATGTCATCAAAATCGGCTCCGTCATCTGAATCTTCCTGGATTTCAGGACGCGAATTGACTAATGCATCCCAAATCTCATCTTCATTGGCTTCTTCTTCATCCTCTTCCTCTCCCTCGCCCGTGGCGTCCTTCTTCACCTTTCGTTTCTGGTCACGTTCAGCCTGACTTGGCTTGCCCATTTGCGAGAAGTACTCATGGAAGAAAACATCCTCTACAGCTACGTCCCCACTCTTTTTGTTCCAGAACGTTGCCGAGTTCACCGAATCCACATCCTTTACGGAGATCTTGCTTGACAAGAGAATCTGGCTTTGGCCGCTGGTTGCTATCGGCTGCATAATCGAAGCACCCTTGGCTTGGTCGGTGGCCTTGGCGTTCTTGTATACGAACTTGTCCAAAAACGCGATGAGGGTGTGATTTGCTAGCTCGGGTTTCTTATTTGCCTTCTCACCATTGAGAAGATTCCTTGCATAGACATCGACAGAGGGGTGGTAATGCTTCAGGAATGGCAGTAACTCCCATAGACAGCTGAGATGTGCATTACTATATTCCGGATCCCGTTTCCGTCCATCATAGGCATTGCTAATCTCGGGTGCCTGGATTCCGTCGACAGCATTGCCCAATGAAGCATCTGAAGCCGCAGGCAGCGTCATGTCCTCAACGCCATTCTCTTCCGGCACGCTGAGGAGCGTCTTAATGTCCGGAAAGGCAACAGACAGCTCGACAGCCAGATAAATGATACCACACACGAATGAGGGCTGATGTAGATTTAGAACTTGCAACATTCGCTTAACGAAAGCTTTGACACGACGGACATCGACGTCCGCCTTGAGACTTCTGTACAGAAGGTTCAGATACAATGCTTGCTTTGACGAGGTGATGAGACGCGGGTCCAGCAGTGACTCGTACAGAGTCCGATAATATCTTTCCGTAGCAAGCTGTCTGTTTGCTGATAGCTGCTGTATTAACATGAGAGCCTGTATACTAGTGTTAAAGTTCGAAGAGTGGGTAATGCGAAACAGAGTATCCAGATGCGATTCGAGCCTAAAACATATTAGCAAGTTGAAGCTGTGGTATACTCCTCATAATACGCACGTAGACTGATCTGCTTGGGAGAAGGGAACAGCTCGGTTTACTCCAGTAAGGATTGCCGAGACCAGCTTTTCAGCCGCCTCTGTCTCGCCCGCACCGACCTTGGTTTTCTCATTCGCATCTCTGGATGGCTTTGCTCTCCTCTTCTGCTTCCCTTTCTTTTCTTTTTTGGGGCCGTCAAGTGCACCATCAAGGTGACCGAGCTCACCACTTTTTAGCAAAGACAAGAACATCCCGAAATAGATGCGTAGTAGAGAATTAGCGAGTTCGGGTTCCTTGGTGCTCAATATAGTTTGGTTGAGGGTATTGATAGCATAATACTTGGCACGGCTGTTTTGCCCGAGCCGGAAAATAACGTCTTGCTCGATGGAGTGCACAACTACTTGTTTCATGCGGGGATGCGCAGTTAGCAGTTGAAGCAGAAGATACGATGCTCTTGACGCAATCTTCCGATCCCGGTCGCCGAGCTTATTCACTAGCAAACGAAGAAGATTGGATTCTTGTTCAGGTTTGTCCCGAAGCAAAGCAAAAACTTGGTCAACAGCTTTCGTTCTGGCATACTCAACTTCATCGTCACACCATACCTCAAGACTCTGTATCATCTTGAAGTAGGCATCTTTTAGCCAGTCTTCAAAATACCATGACAACAGGTGCGCTTTAGTGATTTTACCAGGAAGTGCCTGTCCTGCAGACCAGGACTTGGTGTCGTGCTTCTGTAGAGTTCCAACGAGACCGAGCTGAGTCGCAAATGCGCGTAATCGTCTGTCAGATGGCAAAATCATACCCGGCCCAAGGAGATCTACCAGAGCTGCAAGAGCTGCCAGTGCTGGACCACGGCTTCGCTTTGCTCCTAAACCCATCAAGTTCTCAAAGGCTTTGATATTGTGCACTGGTGACTCCTGAATGGCAAGGGTCAACGCAGACACCTTGTCTGACATGGTACCAGAGGACATAATGGTGGACATGAATTTGCGCGAAGACGAGGCAGCAAATGAGGTGCTGTACGCAGAGGCATCTTCATCGAGAAGGGTCTTTGCGTAATTTTTCAAGGCCGTTATTGTTGCCGTGAAGGGTGTTACTTCATCCGAGGTCGGGTTGGGAAGAGTTTTGAGTTCGACAGCATACCAATCAGGACGGGGCTCAAAGATCTTCATCGGCGTCAGTGTCTCTGTGGAGTAGGGGCTGGCTGTCAGAGAGGCTTACTGACCGTTTTCCTCTTGGGGTCTACAGTTAGATTGTCCTCAGGTTCGTCGTCGTCGGCCTCGTCGGCCTCGTCGCCTTGTTCCACGTCTTCGCCATCGTCATCGGCAGATACCCCTTCGTCACCTTGATCACCCTCAGCGCCGGACTCTTCACCGACAGGGTCTTGATGCAACTGATCAAAACCGAGACCGGCGGCGAAGCTTGCAAGCTCGGCGCGTAATAGCTTGCCTGCGTCTTTGCTTCCTGTCTGATTGTTCACAGCCTCGTCGTCCGAGTCAACGTCCCCGACCAGTTTAAAATCATCTTCGTCGCCCCCAAGCGCCTTTATTTCGTCAAGTAAGACGCCTTCATTACCTGGCTGTGAGGTCTGGTGCTTCTTATTTTGGGGTCTGGGACGAGGGTCTCTTGAGTGAGCATTCGGTCTGTCGTTCGGTCCGGCATTGGACTGGCGGTCTCTTGCCTGTGCATTCGGCTTTGTGTGAGGCTTCGGTTTCGGCTTCGCATTTGGTTTGTTGTTTTGTAAATGATTGGCCTTGCCCTGTTGATTCCTTTTTTTCGTAGGTGGCTGTGTAGAGTCTGTGGACTGGTCTAATTTCCTCTTGCCTTTGCTATTCTTGGGCGCAGATTTTCTAGCTTCGGCAAGCTTGCTATCGAGCTTAGCGGTCAATTTAGACAGGGCAGCGTTGTCGAAGCTCGCCATTTTTATAATTATATGGGCGGCCCAAATGTGTGCAAGTATAATCGCCTGAGGCTTGGTTTGGGTCAGAGACTGGCGGCGGGCCTGCAAGTCGCTATGTATAAAAATCCAGGACCCCGAGGAAAAAAAGTTGAGCGGGGCAAGGCTGCAGGAACAGGGGACCCAATTGCCAATCAAGTGAGGTTATTAGCACTATCAGTGGGCCTGCTTGTGCTATCTAGCGTATAAGGCTACCATCTAAAATCCACTATCTGCCGTCTAGGTAGTCTAGCAGGTATCTAAATACCCACCAGGGGGTACAGTACCTAGGTAGCTATTCCTCACTGTCCTGGTTCCAATTAGCTTGGTCTTGCGTGCGCGTCTGGCTCAATAGCATATACTTAGGTAATCTCAATTATAATGTTTTATGGTCTCAATTGATAATCGAGACATATTTATTACGGGTTGCTTTGTGCTAATTACCATACTTGCCGAATCAGATGCGCATTTAGTTCCTGGCTCCTCAACACGGTAAATTTTACAACGGATCATGCGATAGTCGAGATGACATTCTCAATACGGAACACGCAACAATGCTACTTTTCTCTAAGGCGACAGGCCAGCATACTACAATGCCGCTACATAACCAGTGCAGTGCGTTATTGCGCCGGTAAAATGATTTGCTCGCAGTTGCTTACAATCTTAATAGTCAGAATCGCGGACACAAGGCCACTTCTCCCGCCTTTCTAGCTTCTGGCTGGCTACTGGTGGTATCACTCCAGTCGAACGCGAAGGTATAATCTATGTCTCGTCTCCGAGTATTTTTAGCCCGAAATATGTTAATCATATGTCAGATGGTCATGCCAAACTCATACGGGCAGGCTACCTGCGACAGGTTGGTTTGCCCTCGCTTGCTGTTAATGCCATGCAGAATTGCTGAGTTTCACCGGAGTCACACGCAGGAATATTTCATATGCTACCATTAGGTGAAAGGGTACAGACGAAGCTGGAGAAGTTGATTGACAAGCACATGTCCCAGCTGGGTATGCCCTCAAGACCCAATAAATCTCTGGCTATCAATCCTCTTATGCTCGAGTTCGTCTAGGCGCCTCCAAGGTATCGCTTTCGTCTATATCATCTCAAGCACTGTGGCAACAGACCAACCGGCTGGAAGGCTATGGCCAAGAGGTACGTACATACGAGGTAAAAAGCTAGTCAGGTGTACCCAATGGCTAACTCTGGGCTCAGTTATTTCGCTTCACCGACCGAAAAGATGTCCCATATATACTGGCGCCGACTCACGAGGAAGAAATTACAACACTAGTGGCGAAGGCAGTCAAATCTTATAAGAGCCTGCCCCTAAGAATTTACCAAGTTGGTAAGCTCTTGTGCACTGCAGGTCATAATACGTAAGCTGACTCTCTAGGCCGCAAGTACCGTGATGAGATGCGTCCGCGCCACGGCGTGTTACGGTCAAGGGAGTTTGTTATGAAAGATCTATACACCTTTGACCACTCGCTTCAATCAGCCCTGAAAACGTACGATGAAGCGCGCGCTGTTTATGATCGACTATTCAATGAGCTAAAACTACCGTATCTCGTTGCAGAAGCCAGTTCCGGCGACATCGGCGGCGATCTCAGCCACGAATATCACTTGCCTTCATTAATAGGGGAGGACAATGTGATAAGCTGTACAGACTGCAGTTACGTTGCAAATGAAGAGCTGGCGGCTGCGCGGCCTGTCCCTCTTCAGGACACGTCTTCCAGTGGTAACGGCAAAGTCAAGAGCAGTACTACAGCTCAAGTTTGGCGAGGCATTTCTAAGGACAGAAAAACCCTCGTAAATGTTTGGTACCCGACTTCGTTTGAGGGCGCCGACATAAACACGCATGCCCTTAAGTCCGTGCTTCCAGGCCTAGACTCGAGTCTCGAGGATGCTTTGCCGTTATGGGAATCGACACTCAGCTCCAGTTCCTCAACTAACCAGTGGCCACAAATATTGAATATAGTGGATTACAGACTGGGTCAACAGTTTATAGACGTTCTCAAAAATCAGCCTAACCAATTCCCTATGCTTCTTCCCCAAGCCTCCGTCGAACTATCTCAACTTGACAAGCAATACGTGACATCGTCAACGAACGGTGAACCTTTCAATACAATTCGTATTCACGACGGCGACCATTGCCCTCGGTGTGCGTCCGGAAAGCTCAAGGTTCAAAAGGCCATAGAGCTTGGACACACCTTTCACCTAGGCACGAAGTATTCAGACGCACTTGATGCTCGCGTTCAAGTGCCCTCCGCCATGGTCGAAGATGGCCAGGTTGTTTCTGCCAAATCTGACAGTATGGCTAGCGTACCAATGCAGATGGGCTGCCATGGAATAGGCGTCTCTAGAATCATCGGGGCTGTCGCCGACCATCTGTCTGACGAAAGGGGACTGAACTGGCCACGTGCCATCGCGCCTTTTGAGGTAGTGGTCGTACCTGGAAGAAGCATGGAAGAGGATGCCACCACCGTTTCACGTTCTTTAACTGAATACTCGGGCGCCGTCCCCTCGATCGACCTGGTCCTCGACGACCGTGCTGAGTCTTTCCCCTGGAAGCTGAACGACGCAGACCTAGTAGGATACCCGGTCATTGTTGTTCTTGGGCGCAAGTGGACGTCCGATCGCCTATGTGAAGTCCAGTGCCGACGGCTTGGCTCTGTGGAATTCGTCCCACTTGGACAGTTGCAAGAACACGTCAACAAACTCCTTACTCAGTTGTAAACTATCCGTCCCTCTTAGACGAGAGACCAATTTGGCTATGCTTCAACTCCTGTACAGTTGTCCCCTATATGTACTATGCATTTTGTACATGTTGAACGATTAGAATTCAGAGTTGGGCGTAATGTATTATATTGAGGGCACTCAAGTACTTGTACATTACGCAAATTTTCTAAGTCGCCATGATCCTGATTTGTGAACTATCAATATAGATGTCTCCTCACCTACACATGCCGTCTGCGCGCCCACTCTGTCAGATACTCTCGCCCTTCGATTCTATACGTATCCTCCTCGACATACGATCCACCCTGCGCCTCCGTCTGCAGCACCATATTCAGTCCCTTCTCACTCTCGTCGTACCGCGGCCAGCGAGGCAAGCCCCTTCCATTCGGATCCCCCGTGTGCGCGAACCGGATCCACTGCTCGCTCATCTGGCGGCTGAGCGCACGGTATCCAGGCCACGGGCCAACGGCGCCCGGGTTCGCAAAGACGAAGGCAACCTCGCTGAAGTGCGCGACGCCCTTGTACGCGGGGCCCAGCATGACCGTCACGTTACCACTCCCACCAGACGACGCGGTGCCGTTGGTATCGGTATTCGAGTAACCCACAGTCGGCCTCGTGTTGAAGCGGTACACGAACGTCGGCGCGCCCTCGGCGTAGTGTCGCGCGTCGTCGAGCCGAGGGGCGTGGTAGAAGACGTCTCCCACGATGGCCGCGACCCGCTTGTACTGGTACCCCTTGTCCGCGAAGCGCTCGGTGCCCGTGTTTAGCGGTATCCCCTGCGCCGGGTCGTCCGGGTATAGCTCCATGATGCGCGAGACGGTCGACGCGGGGAACCCGAAGCCGGTGTCGCGGAGCAGGTAGTTGTAGAGGTCTGTGTCTGTGTTGATCGCCCCTACTGGCGCATTGTCCGTCCCCTCGTCTGAGTTCGTCCCGTATAGGTGCGGTATGTGCGCGAAACGCCCCGTGAGTAAGAGTTCTGTTGGATAGGCGGGGATTACATCGCCGTCTATCACGGGGTAGAGTAAGTTAGGATGTTCGCTCTGGCTCACGTTTTCCCTTCCCTCTCTCGATCTCGGTTTCCGGCCATGTAGGAGGAGAGAGTGGGAGAATAAAGAGCAAAAACATCATAATAATGTCCATGGACGTGTCGACTTACCCACTGTAGGATACCAACCAGGCCCCGTAACAGTCGAGGAGTTCAAAAACGGAAAAAGGACCTCGTAGTCAACCGATCTGAGACATTTCAGTGTGTCGATTGCCTGCGTACAGTTCACCTGTTCGACAATGTTGTCATAGATGGGCTGGTACCAATCGGACCCATTATACCAGGCCGTCGCGGCGCTCCCGCTTTCTTGGATAGAGCGGTGGAACAGTCCGTCCGTCCGTCCGCCATAGCTCATCAGCAGTTGACCCTTAACAGAATATACAAATCAGTATATGCTACGCGTTATGCGAATATCCAGATAGACAGAGAAGACTGGGATTGGCTCGACAGTTCCGTTGAGAATACGCACCACTGCAAACGAGCCCGCGGATTCACCCCATATCGTGACCGAAGAGGCGTCTCCGCCAAAGGCGCCGATATTCTCCTGGATCCAAGCGAGCGCCTTACGCATGTCTCTGAGGGCGAGATTCGTGTTTCCCGATCCCTATCAAATATTAATCAGTTTCATAAAGCATCCCACATCCCGCATCCCATACTACTCATGAATTTACAGGCTGTGACGTGTCGGATAATGCGAGAATACCAATCATACCTGAATGTCCCTCGAATACATATTCCCCCACCCGCCCTTCCGGTAATTAATACTCGCAGCCAAGACCGGGAGACCGACATCCACCGAGCGCTGGACGAGAAACGTAAGATTGTAGTTCGGCAGCCCGCTCGTGCCGACCTGATAACTCCCGCCGTGAATCCACAACAGGACGGGAAGTTTCGGCCGCGTCGTTTCCCCTCCCGTTTCCGTTTCCTCCCCACGCTCATGGTCTAGCGACGACTCCGAGGGGCGCACGATATTGATACTCAGACAATCCTCGCCCATGCCGAACTGCCCATCGTGCAGAACGTCATGATCCGGGCACGCGGGGCCGTAGACATTGGCCTGTCGCGCACCGTCCCAGGCCTCGTCGAGCGACTGCGGAACCCGGAACCGGTTGGGCCCCCCGGTGTCCTGCGCGTACGGTATCCCGAGGAACACGTCCTGCCGGAACGACGGCAGATGCAGGCCCTCGTAGCTCCCGTTCAGTACGCGGACCACGGGCCCTGTCGCGGTGGCGGCTATTACGCCCGCCGCGGCCAGCAGCGCATAGATAAATAACTGCCCTGCCATGGTAATTCCGGCATAGATGTGTCTGTCACCTTGTCAAGAACGCCCGGTCTACGAGGAGGTCAATTTAAAAACTGCTGCCGATGACGCCGGGGGCCGAAGTGCGGGGAACACAATGGGCAGGCTCCGTTGTAGTCTATCGGGCGCCGTGCACCGAGCACGAAATGCCATCCCCGAGGTATACTGCATGAGAGTGGCGCTCTGAAAGGAGTAGATTCGTACCCAAGTTGTATACCAAGTTACATTACGCCATACGCCACCAACCAAAAATCATGCGGTTCTAGACGTAAATATGCTTTTAAACACAACTACGAATGCTATAAGTTGGTTTATATTGTTAACGTTAACTTAACCTTGTTCTCGTTAATTTTGTTTTTATACGGTTAGTTAACATTAAAGCCGTATATTTGTTCGATTAAATCATGACCTAAATCGAAATCTAGGTTTGAGTTCATCCTACGTTAGGGCCGGTCGGAGAATCAGGCTCGCGAATAAGAGACAGAATGTCCAGCGTAGACGTTGAGAAGCGTATTAGAAACTGGTCGTCATGATCCGCTATAGCTCATAGGATCTCGCGCATAGTTATCATGTTGATTGAGTCTTCCAAGCTAATCGAACGGATATCAAGACAGAGAAGACGTGTGGCTAATAGAGGTCAAAACAGAAGTATAAGCGGTGCTAACTACAATCCCACTTGTACAGTACGCCATAGAATTACCTACTAACCTAGGTACTTAGGTGCCTAAGGTAGTAATAGTTAACCAAATACGATACTTATTTCCCCAACACCACTAATGCATATAACCGTGAACCGCCCAAGTCCATCCCATATTTACAATCCGATCAGAACTTGAAGATAATGAAAGACGGCCAACAGAGTCTCAAGACGCCTTGTCTTTAACACTGCCAGTAAATCGTTGCTTCATGGAAAGCTTCTTGCCGCCCAGCGACTTAAACTTGTCGATCAGCGTCTTTCTCGTGTCCAATTCCGCAATTTCATCGCCACCACCTACACTCTCGCCATGAATCATGATGTTGGGTACTGTCCTCCTGCCAGTCTTCTCGGTCACCAGGGCCTGTAGTTTGCGGCCAAGCGGGTGCTCGTCAAGTTCGACGACGTAGGGCGTAGGCTCTATGATGTATTTGTCGAGCAAAATACCCTTGGCTTTCTTCGAATGTGGGCAGTACGTTTTGGAAAAGATAACGACTAAATGATAGTTAGGTCAGATGCAAGATGAATTTGTGCGTAGCTGGTGCTGGTGCGTACCTGGAGCTCGTTTCAAAATCTGGCGTAGAGTCACTTCTTCCTCAGAATCTTCGTCGGACTCTTCGTCGTCCTCATCCTCGTCCTCTGTGCCTTGTTTGGAGATCCTATACTTGCCCTTTTTCTGGCCACCGGCGGAACTTCCCACACCCACGACATCGCTTGGAGCATCTGGCTTGAGAGGAGCTTTAGCATTTGCCTGCTCCTTAGCCTGCTGTTCGGCGGCCCGTAATCGTTCGGCCATCTGCTGGGCCAACTTCTCATCATCTTCGTCGACACTGCCGTCCCCATCGTGGTCTTTCAAGTTGGTGTCGGCGGGGGATCCCTTCCCGCTCATCACGACCTGCCCGCCGGCTCCATGCCGTTGGTCTAACCCATGGACAGTCTTGCCAAAAAAGCTATTTATTGTTCGGGGATCATGCGGCGCTGAGTGCCGCTTCTGGGATGTGAAGAACAAAATGGTGATAACGATAACAAGGACCGTTATGAAGAAGAAGCGCAGTCGTCGTGGAGAAGGCATCGTGTCCAGGAATGTTGGGTCGGCAACCCTTATCGGTCGTATCTCCCTCTTCGTTCAGGGAGTCGTGGATCGTCGGTCTGAATTTTGGGAGGTGTCTATCTATCGAACGGATGGCACCAACATGTCCCAGCCAGCTGGACAAACTGGGACAGAAGACGCTCTCGGCCGTGGTGGATAATCAATTGTAGACGTTCCGAGCGCGGTTAATTGGAAGTGAGTGAATCCGATTGTTCGATTGGGTCCCGTCGAAGAACAAGTATGTCGAGGTACTCGTGCGACGTGTGATAGGCGGGCTGCTAGGTAGGAGTCGTTCCGTTACAGTTAGAGTAGATCCAAGTAAAGTTCTGCCCTTCAGCAAATAAGGCTTTACGTGGAAAGTATGGCGGCGGGGTTATTCGAGGATAAGGTGAGCAGGTGCATCCGTCAAAGACATGATATGATGGGGAAATGACGACTTGAATTTGAGGATTTGGCGATACGGCCACACGATACGGCGCCGTGGGAGGTGGTGGAAGCAATGGCCTACATGTACCTAGTCAGTGCTGGCCTAGTTCTAAAGCCTAAGTGTGCCGAGAACTGGAACTGCTGATCTGCAATTACCCGTCTCTGAAAGGCTTAGCCTAACACATGCTAGTGCACCCGCCAGATACCCTGGAGCATGTTCTGCAAGGAGGACATCTTGGTCCTATTAGCACAAAACAGCTTAGCTTTAGCCCGGGTTGAAGTGAGCTTAGACCACCACGATGACTATGTAGGTACTTAAGTACCTACCCATAGATTGAGGCTCCTTAACATAGTACCTGGGCTAGGCTTAGAACCTCACCTAATAATAGGTAAACTCGCGAAATTGCGCCCCCAGCCGTAAATCCAATTTCAGCCTAGTCTAGATGCTGTTCAACCGTTACCAGCAGTCACATGCTGCTCTCTATGTTCTACCAAAAGCTAGAGTACATATATTTGCTCACGAGACAGTAGTGTGTATCCCATGGGCTACGTACTGGTATTAACAGTTCCAAGTTGCTATATGTCGAACCAATCAAAGACGAGCGCTAAATAATCCCGCGTGAATTATACTGTATAAGGCTTTATTGTCCTACCTAGCGCGTTGGAAAAAACGCCCACGGTGTATCTCATTCCCCGGTGCTATCTGGCTATCTATGTAATTTCGCCTAAGAGACAGCCAGTGTAGAAGTCCGCGCTTTCCCAGTTACACAGCATATGGCAGATGAGCTTTTAATTCACTATATACTAAGTAAGTACAACAATACGCATTGTGATGCACTTATGACTCAGGGCCATCGAAGAGGGAACAGCCGTAGTTGCACGACATGTAATCAACCAAGTACTTAAGACCTTGTTCCCAGGTTGTACCATGAATACTCTTGCAAAGGTCAAGGATAGCACCCCGGCTCGACTGGTCACGGCTAGGTTACAAACATCTAGGTCTATCATTATCGCCAACGCCCCCATACTCCGGCATAGAGTTTTTGAGGTCTATGCATGTATTGAACACGTCTTGTTGCGTGGTGTGTCCCGAAACATCTTCGTGGGCTAGACCTGTCCATAAAGGGGGTGTTCATCGTCCTACAGTGCCATGACATTCGTCGTTCGGAACATTGCCTACACCTGAGTAATAATAACCTAGACACATTCAACAAAAATTCGAGAAAAAGTAACCATAGTCAGATACTCTGGACTCGCGGGGAATCGAACCCCGGACCACTCCCATGCTAAGGGAGTATTATACCACTAAACCACAAGCCCAATAGATGTCAAGAGGTGTTTAGTTATTCTTCATGACTTGGAGGAGGGCGACGAGAGGATCGGTGCGAAGTGCTGGTGGGTGACGAGTTGTCGTCCCATGGCCTCGCCTACAAAGAGCGCCGAAGCTACCCTGGAGCCGATTGTAATCTTAGTCTGGGTAATCTTAGCCTTCAGGGCGGAAATAAGAACGCGGCAATCTTACTGAGTTTATCAAGAAACCTCAGTACCTAGGTAGTTAAAATAAAATAAAAACCCTTATTACAAAAAGGTATAATTGCTTCTAATGGACCATACCCTGAATTAGTCAGTCCGGGTGAGACATAGCTCACTATGTGTAGGATCGTCACTGGGGTGCTCTTCTACCTCCGATCGGAACTCTTGTCTTAGCACTTGTGATTAAACGCATACATCCCTACTACGTAGAAACGCGTTGCAATCTTTCGTAATTTTGTATGGCTACTAAGGATCGTCCAATCGGAAACGTACCGATCCCTCCACAAAAAAAAGGCTTGTCTGTACGTAGGGCATTGGTTTGTCTATCCATGTGCCTCGATTTTAAACAGAACTTCACGTTATCCAGTCATCGCCCCTTTTAAGGGCAAATCAAACAAGTTATCAATGAGTGTTCCAGTTCTTATCAATCCGGGACTCTAACTAACCAGAAAAGGTTGGCACAGTTACTACAATTTCCCAGGCCAGACGTCCAAAAAGTATTGGGACAACGCCTCCTCGCGTAGCTCTTGGTCTTTGAAAGCCAACTAAGTGAAAAATATGGTGACTTTCCGAAGGCAAAACCGCCAGTATCAAAGCGATACAACGAAGGCTCACTGGAATGGGGTCCTCGCCTCAGTATCGCCGATTCCAGAAAGCTTTGCAAAAAACGCGAAGGGTGTCTTCATAGATATTGCCATGGACAGGGTTGACCTCGTCTCCATGTGTGCGTATCAGCGCCCTTCCTGCTACTCCGGGCTCCCCATCGAGAGCTGCCGGCACACACGCTTCGAAGAGAATGGTCCCCTAATCCGGATTATATCGACATCGTTCGGAATTTGTTAACTAGATAGGTTCGGTAGGATGCAATTGGAAACTCGGGAAGCTCAGAGGAATTTACTGTGAATATCTCGCATCCCACAATTACTCGTATAATAAATCGCTTGTTAATATTGTTAAAAAAACAAGTGAAGGGGGCCAAAACCAGTGTGAAACATATCGCACAGTACTCATCCTATGACACCCCAAAGACAAACTCCTGATCTGGGTCTCCTAATCCCGCGCTATGCTCCCTCTGTCCACGCAACGAAAAGCAAACAAGAAATCGAACGCCAATCACCATCTTGGCATACGCATATAATCTCCCATGCATCCCCGAATCTATTCTTCATCGTCAAAATCAGATTCCCAACCTGTGTGCTCCTTTTCATCGCCAATCACCAGCTTTTTGAGCGTTTTTTCTATATTACCCGCAATCTCATCTCTGCTGCCGCCACCAACCATTTCGTTAAAGCAGCCCATCAGTGTCATCTTGAGCCCAGGTGGTCCGTCAATGGCCCCAGCCTCCCACAGCCTCAATTCGGCCCTACCCGCAGATATAATGCAGCCGGTTAATTCTAGCATGTCTGGGTCCCCCAGAAGACGAGACCACACGAACCACGTGCCGTGCCGCAGGACGCACTCCTCAATGACCGTCTTGCGTTCATAGGCCGAATTTGAGCAGAAACACGTTAGTCCATATCCGATCATATTGACTAATATAAAGATGCCTGCAACGTCGTCAAGCGACAGCGACTGGATATACTCGATCTGTTTTGGCCGAGCGTTAGGCCTGGTCAAAGGATTGAACTTGAACTCTGCTTCGGTGGTGGATGACAAAGCGGATGACAATCCATACACTCCGTCCCAAATGGCGTGGTAATACTCAGGCGGGATCGATGGATATGACACGTTTGCTGCAATATCCGCAATTCGATCGCATTGGCATAGGGCTCGCTTCAGTATCGGCACTAGGCGAAGTTGTTGTCGTGGGGTTAAACAAGGAAGCCATGGGGGCGAGATGAGGTCGAAAACCGTTGGGCGTTCCTTTATAAGGCGGTCAATCCTGTTGTCGCGAAGTTCAAGCTCACGGACCATCGAGAATGTATTCTTTGGTAATACATGACGCTCGTCAGTGGATGAAGAAAGGACGTTTCCTAAGGGAGGTAGCGTAAAAGTGGTCGCGCGGAATTTAGAGATGGTGTGCTCATAGGACTCGATCAGTTTAGCTACTCCCTATCTTCAAGTTAGAAACACTTTTTTGTAAACTGGATCTCAGGGGGGGAAATCCGGAGAATAATGGCTAGTATATACCTTGTTTGTCGCCATGAAGCGCTCGCGCATATTGGTATCCATATGCTCAACAACATGCAAAACGATATCGCCTGGGAGCTCCCCGATGCTCCGGTGTTGAGATGCCATCCCGATAATGCCCCTATCCTGTATCCAAGGGGTTGATGTGACTTCAAGATCCACTGCTTGGCAAGTCTTCTGTAAGATAACCTTGTTAGGAAATGCTATAACCTCGAAAAAACTTCGGGTATTTCTGGGTGCACGCTGACACAGGCTCTACAATACTATTTGGTGAATGCTTGTAAGCGACACTATAGTCTGATGTCTTTGACACCCGCCACCAGGGCCGGAAAGAATGTGTTTTAGAGACAAGAGAACCCAGTCGAAGTGATGGCTGCGATGAAGGGGTCGAATAGATGGAGGATATAATGTCTCGCGAGGCGAGGCGGTAGACGATGATTGTGTTATTTAACCAAGCAGAGAACAAGTAGCATGGATGCTATTGAAACACGCTTCAGGAATAAAGGAATCGGTAAAGAATAGTTGTACATGACAAGAGAGTTGGACACAATGGGCGAGCACCACGACAAAGAGTTCAGTGGTACACGTAGGGCCGTTATGTGCGAACCTTGATGGCGGCCGATAGCAATTACCTAAAGTGCATAGGAAGCTTCCCGCTTGGCGCTCTCTGGCCATCCGGGTGTCGCGCATTCTATCCAACGTCATTGCTGCGTCCAACCTTGTCGCCGATGCTCTCCGCCATTGAAGCAGCCTCGCGAGATGAAGCCTGCAGTCGCGAGGTCACACGATTGGGCAGTTGGCATGACGAAGCAAAAGGCGGCGAAGTGAGAGAGTCCAATCGGCCTTCTCGAGGCGAGCCCCGCGTGGAATCCCGTCCCCAGGCGTCCTCCCTGTGATTCGTGGCGATATTCATGAATGGCCATTGACGGGGGACAAACGCGAAGATGCTGAGGTCAATGGTCAATGCTCAGCAGTCGGTCCTGAGACTCGGGACATAGGCATGGTCAATGCTGAGACGATTGGCACACGGCAAGCAAAGCATCGTGCTTTGATTGATTTGCCGCCACCTGATTCGCCGCACGTGGTCACGGTGGATACCTTGTAGGGACTGCTGGATTACGGAAAAGGATGGCTCCATCTGGGAGCAGAAGGTTAGCGAGCCGCCTCCCAGTGTGCAAGAGATTATCAGCGTCAAAAGTCTAGAGAACTGGGTTAAGTCCAAGATTCAGGTTTAAACGATTGAGAAGGAAATTAGCTTACTATATCCCTATGTATCTGGTAGAAATCCCTGTTTCTCTTAAAAAGAAAACATCGATTTTGGACATTTGCACCATAAGGGCTCTGGTCTAATATGCGCCTGGTGTAAGCTCAGTTGCATGTAAACATCGGAATCTCGAGGGACAATATCTTCTAGGCAACTGTAGGATTAGCCCGTTCTAGGTACCTATTTCCCATCTTGACTGACTGACTGACTCATCTAAAAATCCCTTGACCAATTGGACACCCAACAACTTGTGACAAACCTTGAGCTGAGCGAATCAAGCCGCACCATCGGGACGTCAGCACCACGGGTTCCTTACATGCTGCCTAACTTTTGAGACGGCGAATGACTCCCGAATTTGCTTGCGCCATGTGGTGAATTTGAAGCACCATGTTTTCAAGCCGCCGGCGCGAGGTGGATAGTTCACCAACCCATGACCAATCAGCGGGATCCCGTATTTAATGGTAAGGTACCTGGGCACCTAGGTATGTAGTTAGTTACCTGTAATAATAAGCACAAACTCCTCATGTCGCTGAGCCAGGTTTACCACATACGATTCCAAGGCAGTGTACAGTAGTCCTGGGTAGCTAGTACTGTACTATCGATTAACGCACCTACGTATCAGCAACCATCAACCGTTTCAATATTTTCTTGGTGCCGTCTGGGGCCTAGGGGCTTAATTCTTGAGCATGCACCCGGAGTTTTGTTCTTATTTGGCCCGTTCGACATATAAAGATGGCAGGCCGGGCCAGAAGCGACCAGTTAACTGAGGGATAACAACATGCGAAGCTTACTTGCCTGTGTACCTGACTCATGTGGTCGAGATTGGGGGCCGGGCTTTGGTTGCAGCGAATGTTACATTAAATACCTGGGTAGGTGAGCAACGACCAACGACCAACGACCAACGACTGCCCAAAATATCCAGACCAATATGCAGCCACGCGGCGTCTATTATAGGAATAAGTTAAATCTATATCGAACGATCGAACAAAATGAGGCTGCGGCCTTTGAATAGCTCCTACGTTTGATTCCCGCTGCGCCTAGCTTGGCTGGATTCTTATTGGTAGCATAGCCTTGGGAGACTCATACGCCGTAATAACCTCAATTCTGGTGGTGCTGCTGTCGCAATTCTCGTAGTTATTGGATGGCGCGATCTGGAGGGAAGGGGAGCCGCGAGATACATATAGAAGTTGGCCCCCTATGCTACCGGCCATCCCAAACCCCCAGAACAAGTCCCATACATCTGTAATATTTCACCTAAGAGCATTGTTTACCCTCCAACCATCACCGTGAGCAAGCCAACACAACAGCGCCAAAAACCCGGACCCTTTCACAGTCTGCTAGGCTACTAGGCATAGCCCTATATCGAGCGACAACAAAGCTGCCGGCATCTTACTCGAACCGTATGGCGATCACAATTCACATTACACCCCAACAATAACTCTCACAATGCCTCAAGTCTCCTCGAACACTGCCTCCCACACGCCAGCTCACGCGGCCGCCTCCATGTCCATAACGCATCCAGCGCTTGTCTGGTCACAAGTGAAGGAGCAAAAACAACTAAAGAAATCCACACCTAAAAGTGCTGTTACGACACAACCCCGATCCTCATCTGCGGCATCTGTTCTCTCTCATTCTACGGCCTGCTCCTACCAGAAGGAACAGTTCAGGGCCGAACCGAAATCGTTCTTTCAAAAGATCAAAGAGTTTTTTCTCTGACGCTATATGCCTTTGGCGATTCACGACATACGGTATTACGAGTATTGCGAGTATGAATACACAAATAAATATGACAAGGCCAATTCTGATACGTGTCAAATAGAAGGGGAAAGGCTTCAGCAGCAGAGGCTTAGAATATACGGCCGGTTGATGGAACGAAGATATCTACGCTTTGAAGCCTGGGTTGTATGATGTGTGATGAGGAAGTAAGAGATCCAGAGCGGTATGGATTATGTGACAAGGGCTTGATCTCAAGGGCTTGGAACAAGGGTTCATATTCAACTAATAATTCTCTTTGGGTCTTAAGGAGTCTATGTTTCCTTTTTCTGATCCCAATGTAACCTCGCTTCTAGCCCTCTATTTATACACGCAAATTCTATTACCCCTCTTCTGTTGGGCTCCGATTCTAGGCTTCATACAGGCCTTGGCGGGTCCTAGGCAGCCCTTGCCGTGTGACAGATTATAAGTGCTCTGATGATATTTTATTATGGAAAACGACGTGAAGATACCGGAAAATACATAAGGTATAGTCACAAGGCACACGCACAACAAAGAGACTTCTGTATAAAGTCAGACTGGCTCTACGAGGGTGGTTTCGGGGCCTCCGCGCAACAATAGTGCCTATTGCCTACCCCGAGTATAGGGTTCTTGATAGGTATACGTATTAAAATGTGTATGGAGATTTGAATATTGGGGGAAAATGTTGACTATTCGAAAATGAGCGAAACCTGGATTAAAAGTTTCACTGGGTTCAGATTAATACCATCTCGAATCCACAGAGAAAACCACGAAATCATAGTACGTTGGCTGCTGAAAAGATAAACGATGAGGTTTTCTCCCTTAATACTTAACTCCTCTCCAGTCTCCATTTTGTTCATGCTATGAGGTTTTATAATTATAGGTGGAATTCTATAACTTGTGTAGCAGCTCCTTTCAAATCACGACTAGGGCCATTTGCAAATAGCATAAAAATTCGCATTGAATAATAGAGTATCGTCAGGGTTTTATGCTCTGGAGTGAAGTTAGGTCACAGGTAGGTCACTGATAGGGAGGAATATGGGGTAAAGGCTCAATATCATTGATTCCTGAGTCCTTCCCAACAAATTGGGAAGGCCCCGGGCCATTATATAACTGGATCACATTCTATGTCCACCCTAGGGAGTACCTTCTACCCTACAGCGACCCAAGTGCCTGACAAGTACCATTACTATGAACGGTCTGTAGAATCACTCTCCAGTCGCTTTGCTCAGCATCTCCTCTATGATTCTCGTGGACTCATAGGTATCGACAATTTCGAGGACACGCGAGATCTTGGTCCCATCCTCGGTGAAGTCGAGGTCCCAGATGACCTCAACGATGTTTTCGGAGTGGCCGTCGAACGTGACCACGGTCTGCTCACTGTGAATGCTAGCCCTTCGCTGAGCAGTATCGATGACCGTCCTGGTGATTTTTTGCGACACTTCACGCATGGTCTGCATTTCGATTTTCATCTGAGCCTCGTAGTCGGCATTTTTGAGCTCGGGCTTGAAGAACTGTGGGTATCTTCGGATGAGAGAGAGCGGCCGGTACATCCGAACGCAGTCTTCGCTCAAGGCGATTGAGAATAACGAGATGTCCTTATTTTTCAAAGCGAGCATGTTGTTCTCTAGGAAGGTGTCGATTGTCCTCTGGAGGACTGAGCGAAAGTCATCCATAGCGCACGCGGTATGGGATTTCCGAACTTTGCTCGATCCCATTCATTAGTTGACATTAGGCACGAGGATAAAATAGAGCACATACTCTGGCCAATATATCAAGAGAGGAAGAGTAAGCCAGGAAACGAGCAAGGGATGCTAGTAGTCTCCCGGGATTTTCTTTGATGAAATGAAGTTGCGAGATAATACTCCAGTTTTGAAATTGGACTATCAGGGTCGACGATCTGAGTCCTAGGTGACAGACATAAATTATAGAGGATGAAGATTTGCACCGAGAGGGTGGGCTCAGCGAGCATATTGATAAAGAGTCCCTACGCCGCATTGTTGCGCCCCGGCTGCAGCTTGAACCAACGGTCAATTATTCTTGAACCAACAGTCAACGGCTGCAGCTTGAACCAACAGTCAATAAGTCCGAGGCAGTGGAACTCGGAGCTATCTAGGGTCGGAAACGCTCCGGTCCGACGCCAAGCGGCCGGGAGGCCCCGAATGGGCCACTGGTGCCCGGTTGGGTACCCGCCCGAATGAGGGCGGGTTGTTAGGCAGGCTTTTCTCAAAACCCCCTTCCAGCAGTCCCTTGCATCGATCGATATGGTCATCATGCTGTACAACAACAAACCAGAAGTCACCTGATCGCTCCAGGTTCAAGACGGCGGACTACAACCAAGCATCCTAAGAATACGCAATGAAGGACCGATATGATATTTCGATCATGGTCAAGATGGCCAGTAATAAATATACTATGTAAAAGAACTGTTGTTACATAAGTATCATGCCTACATACTGGAGTCGGCCAGTTCCAGGTTATTAGGCACCTACCTTGGTAGATTGCGCGTTCTACGGTGTGGCTGTGCTGCGCCACAGACCCTGGTGACGACATTCCCCGTCCATTGTCCAATGCGGTGGCGGTCACAACTCACAACAACGGGACTTAGTCTGGATGGCACTTCCCGAGGATTTCTAGGCATCAAGCCAGGCACAGAATAAAGTGGACCACGGTTTCGATAGTCTACCTTCTCATCAACGTTCAACCAGTCTCCCAACTTCGAACCTCACACCACGGCGTTGCTCTTGACTTGGCAGCAGTCGCACCGTCTTAGCAGAAACTCTACTGCATTGCTTAGCCACCATTCTCTATACCGTACCATCGACCCCCCAGTCTTCCGTCTCCAACCACGCTCTCGACTCGATTGTGCATGCCGGACCTGACCTGACCATCAGCCTCTGTCAGCGCGGTGTAGTGTCCCGGGCGACAGTCTTCCGACGACGCTTGACGGGCTCGCCGCGACAGCAAAACGCACCGCGAAAAGTTCGTGCGCCATCATCACTCCAGACAAACCCAGCCAGGCGTGTCGATATGCCTCCGCCGCCGCCGCCTCCACCGCCTCCGCCTCCGGGCATGGGCATAGGAGGACCGCCGCCACCACCCCCTCCACCTCCGGGAGGACTGGCCTCACGAGCCCCCGCAGGTGCCGGCCGCGTAAGCGATGGTATCGACCTCTGTCTCTGGTTCCTTGCTAACGGGAAACCAGGGCGCTCTGCTTGGTGATATTCAAAAGGGAAGGGCACTAAAGAAAGCCGTCACGAACGACCGATCAGCTCCCGTGGTTGGCGGGACATCGGGTGGAGGGGGGGGGGGACCGCCCATTGGAGGGGCACCTCCAATCCCAGTACTGCCAAAGGCATCGGGAGGTTTGGCATCGGGAGGTTTAGCACCGCCTGTTCTAGGGAATCGGGCGAGGAGCAATAGTGATCAAGGTAGCCGAGACGCCGGGGGAGCGATGGACGCAGCCCCCCAACTTGCTGGTTTGTTTGCTGGCGGCATGCCGAAGTTGAAAAAGCGTGGCGGCGGCATCGATACAGGAGGTGAGAAAGCACATTGTGCACAATCTGCCGATTTGCAATGCATTTCTAACATATACGTGTAGCGACGCAGGACGCCGCATACTTACCAGATTCCGAGCAACCATCGGCACCGAAAGTCCCTTCAGCACCACGACCACCTGTTTCTGCCGCACCGGCGATACCAGGGCGCTTGGTCCCCGAATTCACAAAGGCCCCTTCGTTCAGTCCTTCGATATCGCATCTTCGAAAGACATCCAACAGTAGCATGCCACGACCTCTATCATCCGTGTCGATGATATCCTCCAAAGGTCCGCCTCCGCCGATTGGCAAGAAACCGCCTCCACGACCTGGGACTAGGAAACCCTCATCCATGTCTACAGGGCCACCTCAGCCTCCCCCACTACCCGGTGCTCCAGCTCCTCCCGCACCACCTCCACCATCATCGGCACCACCTCCGCCGTCGTCGGCACCAGCGCCACCGGCTCCCCCATTGTTAGCTCCAGCTCCTCCTCCACCACCCCCGTCCTCAGCCCCAGCTCCGCCGCCGCCGCCGCCTCCATCTACAAGTTCGCGCCCGCCGACGATAACCTGGCGCTCGCAGCCCCCTCCTCCGCCCAGTAATGCGTCGACGCCGAACCTTGCTCTACAAGCAGCAATGCGTGCAACAAGTGGACGGTCTTCTCCGACGACAGCCCCGCCGGCACCTCCACCACCACCTCCGACTTCCGCACCCGCTCCCCCTTCCTCAGCTCCTCCACCCACCGCGTCCTTAGACACGCCTTCAGTCTTAGTTCGACCACGTACAAGCTCCAATATGCGTTCTTCGATGTTGGATCCGAGCGCCTACACCTTAGCGCCCACTAACGGTTCAGGAACGAAAAGTCCTAGTCCCACAGGCAGCGCAATTGCGAGTCCCCGTGCAACAGGAGGTGGAGAGCGGTATTTTGTCCAGGATAGCCGGTGGAAGTTTGTTGATGAGAGTATGCTACCAAAACCCCGACCGTTCCAGGGCGGTGGTGTGAAGCGGTATCGCGCTGGTCGCGGCAGCAGTGTTCCCTTGGACTTGAGCGTACTCTAGGGAAAAGTACGCTCTTATCCGTTTAAATCGAGACTTCTCCGGCACAAGGGAGGTTCTCGTCAGGCTCAACAACTTGTGGTTCCTCGGACTGAGGGTGATGATTGCAGACTGGGGCCTCATCGAGAGTAGAGTGGATTCAGAGACACTCTTAGACAGTCTAGGTGCGTGCAGAAGCGCTTCATGCTATTAGCATCGCACTTGAGGCTGAAACGAAGCATCATTGTAAAGTAGACTTGAGAGTAGCCTTTGAGTTAGGCATGAGAAACGTTTCATGTCTCCTTACGCAAATTCAAACATTTGAATAATGAGCACGACTAAAACTGTACCTTTATTAAACTACAAGGTGCTACGACTTGAGAATCGTAAAGTCGAAGTCGATATTGCCTCCGCAGTTTTACCAGACTAGTTCTTCATGATACCTACCCCCACCTATCCCCGCCTCATACAATTAGGTAGACATTACGAACATAATTGTTTGGGAGTGCCGTACTCGAAGTTTTTATTTTGAAGTAATCTGACAATCAGTAATTAGAGCACCAATCCCCGGCTCTCATGCAGAGCTGCCACAAATCCATCTGTCCATCCACCCCTGCCTGCCATTTGTATGATTAGTTGTCCCTCGTAGCTACTAGACAAAGAAAATTAGCTAGATTTTGTATGTATGTGTATCTTCTTATGACAAAGAAGAAAACAATGTCCTGGTTCCCGTCATATCCGAAAAGGACCTCCTTGTCTGTAGGACTACCTGTGAATATCCTCGTACTCCTAAGCAGAATGTGATACAGGTGGATCGAAATGACGACCAGGTCTGGTCTTTGCCGTTGAGCATAGACCGAAGTCGCTTCGCTGAATCTCGTGCCTCTAGCAACAGAGAAAGCCCAGGAACAGGGAGGGGAGGATACTGAGAGATGCGGAGGTGGATGGTATGGGGTGGGTGAGGGAATGAGAGGCGGAATGGAACCCGCCTTGTCATTCAAGGTGAATTCAATTGAAGACGAAAAGAGAAACGTAATTCAAGGGCGAAGAGTCCGGGCATGACCAAGACGAACTATTAGTGGTTCTCAAGTCATGGAAAAGCAGGATATGATGAATATCAGGCAAGCATAGAGGACTGTTAGCCACAATACTTCAGATGTTGGAAGGGAAAGGTGATTATGAGTAGGTACCAAGGGAATCCGATCCAAGTTGAAATGCAGCTTGCACTCAGCATGTTACCAGAACTTCTCCACCACATCTTGGCCCTTCGAAGGCTTCCCTACGCCGCGTAACAAATCTGTCCGACGATTATCATTCCAATAACCCACACCATCCATATTCTTCACCATGTCAGCTGCTTTTCGAATAAGCGCTTCCACGGCTCCGCTCTTCAGAATGTCTTCCGACGTCCACTCGACCTCATTGCCGAGTTCCAGATTTTCATTCTGCTCAAATGCCTTAGAAAGGGTGTCGGACTTCAGGACGGCCTCATACCACACTAGTGGCATACCAGAGCGTTCATTGTTGCTTCTATACCGGGCGAATTTGAGATGGATACGCTGTTCGTTCTCAGTTTTGTTGAGTCTGTCCATTTCCCAAACTTCGCTGACATACAGCCTCTGAACATCTTTCCGAGGGTCAGCCTGAGTTGAGTAGGTGTTTGTGGTGCTCGCTTCGCTGATACAGCAGGCTCTATTGCGCGTGCGAACTGCGAGGACTTCGATGTCGTAGCTCTTGTCATAAGACACCTCTAGTTCTGGTATTCGATCATTCTTGGGCCTGTTTAGACGGTTAGGTACAAGGTTCGAAGAGTAACATTTTGAGCTTAGACCTACATGACTCGTAGTGAATGTAAGAGGTCTTCGGCGAAGCGCCCACAGATATCGTTCAAATCCTGCGATACGGAAAGCACGAGTCGGAAATCCCAGACACGCTTAGTACAGTACACAGCGAAGCAGTTCTGGTCGGGCTTGAATTGTTTGACCCTGCTAGTGAACTTGGTCGCATCTATGTCAACGATGAAATTAAAGTCTGCACCTTCCACTGTTTTGAATCGACATGTGAACTCGTAAGTGGATGATCGTCCATCAGTCGGCCGCTTCCACATTTGGTTGCCACCGTGGTCGCTGATATGAGCAATATAATTGGCGTCAGCACCTAAACTCGTCAGAACTCGGGTAAAACAGAGCTTCTCATTGGCTGTGTGTCTCTTGTTGAGCTCATTCTGAATGCGGCTCAACTTATAATGCTTCTCATCGTCATCGTCTCCTGGTTCCTGAATGTGCGACTTTTTCACGTTAAGGAAATAGAATCGTCCCAGTTCTATTCCAAAGTCTACGACGCCTGACCACATCCGCAGAGGGGCCATCAGGCTTGCTAAGGACTCGTTGATGGACATCATCATGTTTGGGTCAAACTCGGGAAAGACGTTGTTCGGAAGCGTAAGTGAGCCGGCTTTCTGGCGCATAGTCACATGAAAAGACCGGGTGTCATTTTCATAGTCCTGAACAAGTCGTGGCTCTCGTGTCTTGATAGATTGTGACGCTTGTACGTTGGGGTTGTCACTTTGATTCCCACCAAGTCCCCGCATTGACTGAGTAGAAACACGCCGAAATTCTCCTATGAGATGCTGGAAAGGGTCATGTTTGTTAGTCTGGGAGTGCCCTGGGTTCTTGGGAAAGGTGTAACCATCAGCTGGGGATCCGCCCAAACCCATTGGATGTTCCGCAACTTTGTTAGTTGAAGACACACTTGGCTTACGTATATCCCCAGGAAGCTCCATTTTTAGGCCAGCAGTAGACTTTAGTTCAACAAATGGTAGAGGGGCAACCAATTCAGGACGATTTTGACTGGTGCTGGTTTGACTGACGTTAGGAGACGGCATCTGGTTGTCCGCGGCCAGGGTCGCAGTAGGCTTAGCCCCAGATTTTTCGCTGTGAGGAACGCCCATGCCATGTCGTTTGTCATTCTCATGTACATTAGTTGCAGAACTGCTGTTGATTTCGTTGTGCGCAGAGATATGTGGCTGTTGTTCCGGTTCTGTTCTTTTGTGCTTGACCCACGGCGCCTCTCTAGATGTTCGGTTGGACCCGAACGCTTGAGAATCAACAAGGCGATTTGTTTGGCAACTTAGACTGGGTCTGCCATCTTTCGGAGCTGGGAGACTGGAAACCCAAGTTTCGATCTTTGGCCTGAGCATGGATTGATGAGCCACCAGGCTAGATCCCAATTGGGTTGAAGAAGTATCCGATCCTAGTGTAGAACCAACTGCATCTTTAGCTGGATACTTCCAGTTTTGCAGTTTGAAAGCGCCGAATTCCTCTGTAACGCTCCCGTCCTTTACAATCGGTAGGATTGTATTGGACAACGACCGGGCTTCTTCCCAAGGCTCATTGTTTGGGTTTAATCGGACTATCACACTCTTCTGGAATATCGTAGGGTAGCGTTGATTAGTATGGGGCCAATCGAACCGGTCCAGGATATAGCTTCTCAGAAGCCTATCGTTGCCATCCGCTACATATCTATACTCCCCCATGATAGATCTGTCACCCTCGTTGTAGAGAAATATTTTGACAACTTGCGTCATATCCCTTAGTGTCAATGACTAAATACTTAGTTAGATGATACCCAGTAAGCGGACAAAGCGGACTTGGAACTCACAAAGAATCGGGCCAGAGTATCAAGCTTCTGTTTGGCTTTTCTAACTTTCTCTACCTCGGATGCTCCAATGTAGACTGTACGTCCGTTGGAGCTAGTGATCAGTACAGCGCTGGTCAGCTTTTGTAGCTTAGACAGTGCGCTTTCTGGGAGCATCCTGCTGGTTGTAGTCCCCTTCTTGAACGAGCTCTCCGACATATTCCAAGTGGCCCGGATGTTGCACGCGGCGACATCTCGAGGAAACATGTATTTATCAGAAACCTCGATTTTCTCACGTGTCTGGCAATTTTTCTTCCGCCAGTCATCAAGGCTAATTATCTTAGCGCTCGTCTCCTGTAGCTTCGTTAGACGATACTGAATATAAATACAGATAATTATATAGAACTGACCAGCCCATTCTCGATCTCTGTCTGGACTAATTGGTCCAGGATTTCCTTCACCAGAGCCACCATCTTGACTTCATCATGGGACATGCATTTGATCCTGAAGCCATGAAGGAGGGTATCGTATTCGATCTCCATATTCTATATATAAGTCAGCCACGAGCTTGAGAACTGTGAGATGCGAAATCAATAGAGGACCGAGGTTACCTCATCACGCTTGTATAACACTTCATAGAAGTCTTTGACCCCATCTGTCTGAAGTACCCAGTTCGAGCTTAGGATAAACTCCATCGGTTCTGCGTCTTCGTGAAGTCGCACTGCATCTGTCCTGGACGCGGTATCAGAGGTCGCTTCTGCGGTCCACTGGGGAACCGGACGCTCCAGAGTATAGGAGGCAACGAGCCGCTGTGACGCCATGACGAGAATATAACTGTCGGTCCTAATCAGTTTGAGTATTGAGGCCTTTGTGCTATGTAGCATATAACTCGTTACAGATAATGTCAGGTATCTTTCGAGGAGTGGGAGGTAAATGGTAGGATGCAGCAAAATGGGAACAAACAGAATGAAAACGATGCCAGAAAAGGCCTATGGGTAGCATACAGATCTTTTCAGACTAGTGACCAGCTCAATGTAGTCGATATGAAAATACACTTAATACGCGTATCTCAAACAGAGATTGTGCGCGAGTGGTAATACAGTTGCTGAGAAACAGACATTGTACAGGAGGAGTAAAGGTGTGGGTGTTTGCCAGTGTATGTGATGGTGTTTGTTATGTAGGAGAGTGTCAAGATACAGAAATTTGACAAAGAAGATGGGAGGAAGTGGTGGAGGGGAGGTAAGAAAAGAAAGAAAAGCAGTGGAAGAGAAGGAACGGGTATTACCCAAGACAGACTTGTACCTAGGCACGATCACAGGCACAGCTGCAAGTCAGGGCAACCTAAAGCGTAGTCTGCACAGGTCCAGTAGTGTCCCTCAAACTTGGTCAAACCTGGATCACCAAGTAAGCTTGGATTGGCCCACAACACGGTAACGTGCAGCTAAGGCAAACGCCAATGAGCATGTGGGCAGACATGTACCTACGGCAATGAGCCCAGTGATAGCCCAGAAGAGCGAATGCGAGTAGGTTGGACTGTCTTGAGGTATATTAGCTTGGTCGGTGCCTAGAAAAGGCGTATTGCTCCCGGCGTAGTGATATGGTGACCTGGAAAGAACATTGCCGCGGCGATATGTGGTTTAGGGTGGAATGGAGAGAGCTTTGGTGTCGTTTCCTGCTGATGGGGATGCGGATGCAGGATTACTTACGTCTTTGTGTAAGGAGAGCCGAGCTGGCAACCGGTAGAGGAGTGTGTAACCTTGACGCGCGTGTGTGCTGCTGCGATGGATTATGGGGGAGATGTTGTGGTGGGGATTAGATACAGTTGTACGCCAGATGTGGTTGGGAACACCAGTAGAGGAAGAAGTTCTCTGTAGAGAAGGAGAGAGTGTGGTTGAGGAGGTGGAGGATACGTCTTAGTGAGATGGGCCTGGTGAGTTGGGAGAGTTGGGAGAGTTGGGAGAGTTGGGAGGGGAATCTTGGGCAGTTGTGATGGATGATCTGAGGCATGAGCCCGAGCTGAATGAGTAAGTAAGTATTCAAACTCAAGGCTGCCAGGTGAAATCACGCCTTGAGTAGGTACCTAAGAAGCCTGGCAGGTAACTACCTAACCTACTCAGAGGTAGGTAGGGGAAGGATGCCGAGAGATTCCTATTTACTTCCCATTGGCAGTTGCACGATCTGTAAGCAACCAGGACTGTGTTACCTCCTTCCAGTTCCTCCAAGGCAGCTTCTTTGTGCATTATCAGCGGCTGCTAAGCTGGGTAGCGTCACGGTGTATGGGCAGGCATAAATTATCGTGGGAGCAACCGTGAAATTACACATGTGCCTGTCTCCGTTTACCTGCCTTGGTACATTGCTGCAAAACATGCAGCGGTATGATACTGCCAGCGGTGGACGTGCCCATGTGGTGCACGATATCTGTCGTATTCCTTTATGTGACATGGTCCTGCACTAACCCTCTGCTCCTCCTGCAGCTCGTTCGCAAGAATTGTACCTTGTGGATATGTGCTTTGAAGGTTAAGCTTTGAGAGGATTGGCCAAGCTTCAATTTCCCACGCTGAGGAGTGTCCGTAGAACATCATCTGACACTGGTACTCAGTTACAGTACGATGTAGACAATGAAGCGTTTCTGAGGTTGCGCAAGGGCCAGAACATACCCGGAAAGCCTCTGCAAACAGACTGGGTACCTACCTAGGTCCTACCTAGATAGATAGTCTTTAGCTTTGCCTTCTAGTGATCAAACCACATTTTCGATTCTGTTCCCGGCCTATTTCTTAGCGTAGATAGTAGTAAATGCTCTTATACGTCAACGAGATTTATTCCTAATCCCAGATCAAGATCTTAAGTCCTCTGTCTTGCATGGGCAAGCACAGCAGTCGTAACTACCATCTCCTAACTCACGTCCAAGGCCACCTAATTCAGAATTGCGGAATAAACTGTCCTCGGTCCCAGCACCACGAGACGAGAGCCGGTGATCTTCGATGAATGCATCACCAGCTATTTATACGTCTAGAGTCCCGTCACAATACGGACGTCTTCAAATACTCCACGGTCGTAAGGCAAGCCGTGGAGGATTGGGACTAAGAATATTATGAAAGGTGAAGTTGAAGAGCGGAATCTAGTTTAGGCAATCTGAGATATATTGTCATATATAGCATACTTTGAATAAGTAGACAATTTAGCTAAAAAGCCAGGAAATACACCAACAGTCTACCAAGAAGTAGCCCTGCAGCCGTAGACTTCCCGTGGCCTCGGGGGTAAAGCATTTCGCTCTGGGGGTTGCTTGACGGGGAGAGAGAACACTAGACGAAGGAGAAAGGAGTAAAAAGAACGTCAAAGGAAGGAAAGGTAACCGGAGAGCGGAGGACCCAAAAGCTGATAACAATGAGATGCATGATAAGGGATAAGACAATATGCAGTAAGTGTACCAAGGGCTTGGAAGGGTATTCGAATTGCAGTAATCTTCTAGGGCGTCAAGGGAGCTATGAATGTCTTGTCCCCTCTTCAGCTAGACTAGGAGATCTGAGTCTATAAGTCCAAATAACCTCGCTTCCAGTTGCCGACCTCCCGTCCTCTTGCCTCTTCGTATCCCTATAGCTGTTTCGGATGATTAGGGAATACAAGGGTAGGCTGGGAGCTGAAGCCTCGCACAGAGTCTCACACTCACATGACTACCTAGGTATACATATGATATGCAGGTCCCTAGTCTCAGATCGGGCCCTACTCTGTCTCGGTATATGGATAGTAAGATAAGGAAAGAGAGCAAAGAAGTGCAAACAGTCGTTCGGGCCCGTGTGCTGGAACCGCCCGTGGCACTGGGCCCGAGAGCTTATCATTACTTGTTGGCGCCACGACTTTCGGATCAGATAATGATGGGTTCAGGGAAACCAACCCCGTCCTTGGAGCGCACAGCTAATGCGATATTACTCTCTAAGTACTCACTGACTCGAGCCAATTCCACTACGGCTCTTTCGTAATCGGCGATGTATTCTTGACACATTTCTTGCAGAGGTAGGCTTCTGCTTGCTGCTTGCTAGTATAGTATTAGTTCGTATGCCGAAAAGTTGGTGAACACATGGCTACCTTGTGTATCTGGTCAAGAAGCTCTTTCCTTGCATTAAGGATGTTGGTAATGGATGCCTTGAGACTGTTTTGGAAGTTGTGCAGGCAATTAAGGTTCCATAGGATGAGTTGGAACTGAGACAGTAACGAACTGTCTTGGGTCCAGTCCCCCCTCTTTAAGCAAGGATCCTAGATTTTCAGTCAGTCAGCCATCTCGTGATAATTGTGGAGGGCTAGTTGCTTAGTGAACCGTGAGGGAGACAATGAATTCAAATCTCGTGATTGTATCGCGGTATTGTTTGCAGAGTTTGGGGCATAGCATTCCTAGCACATGGAGGAAAACTAGACATCTGGCTGTCCGCGGTTGGTGCACAAATACTTGCCATATCTCATTGGAGATTTCTGCCACCAACGGTTCTTTCTCTTTTGTATTTTCATCGTTAACCTCGGATATTACAGTACACCTGCTGAAATCGCCAAAGACGTTAGTGGTGAGAACAATAGAGGAGACGAAGAGTGACACGCAGAAACGAGATGATGTAAGAGCGCTCTTGACACCTTGCAACAGCTCTGCATCTTCTAGTTCGGCGGGAAGTTGAACAGATTCGTTGGCTAACATACTAATGTGCTTCGGAGCCATCTATTCTCTATCAGTCAGGATCCAGCTCGCGATCGTGGTAATTACTCGTCGTCCATGTAAGTCCTTTGTGAAACGAGAAACCAGGAGTATGCAGAACATGGTTGCTTAGGCATATAACTGCCTCAGGGTGTACTACAAATGCCAGCATGAGCCATTCTCCTCGTCATTAGTTGCTGTCATGTTTTTAAGTGACTGAAAATAGACAGAACCTCTAATTTCGAGAACGACCTGGCTGTCCCAGCTGGAGAGATAGTCTATATCCTTCTGGGGCCAGCTTCGTTGCTCCAACCTTATCACGTAGTAGCAAACGCCGTTTTTGAAACACGACAACCTGGTGCAGTAACCAGCCTCTATGTCCCGATATATTTTCCTCCAGGTAAGCTATTCAAGAGTAGTAAATACTCATTTAATGGCCAACGATAATTGAAGCAGCCTCGCTCAATCATTTCCCCTAGGCGGAAACCCGAGCCTTCAAGAGAATAATCACACCTCTCATCAAGAGAGCGGATGCTCTGTTACTGCTTAGACTGACTCGTTGTCTGTAATTTCGCCTTGTTCGATCTGCTCGTCGGGTGGACGTAGGGCACCTTGATCTCTAGCCATTCTGAGGCCGAAGGTAGCTGATGCGCCACACTCCGCCTGCGCTTGAGATATGCAGGTATACAGGGAGTCAGAGAAAGCACCTCGAGCGAATACTAGGCCGTGTTCCTTGGATGATGCAGAGAAATGGAGTAGCTCTCCGCCGTTGTTGCAAGCTCCCGCAAAGTCATCGGCACCGAATTCGAAGGAAGTGGCTAGGAGGTGACTGAACTGGCTGTAGCTGATATATGAAGCTCCTGCAAGTGCAGTGCTAGAGTGTTAGTGTCATATTCTCTATCTATGGTTAATTACTACCTAGGGATCAAGAGGGTGCCCACCGCGATTGTCATGGCTAAGACAGTTGAAGCGCTTCCTTTTAAGACGTGCCTCTTCGTTTTCCTTCTCGTAGATTTCCTTTTCTTCCGCTGTTGGTGAATCTGGGTCCCATTATTCGCTCATGGTGGGCAAAACAGAAGACCTAAAACCGCATTGTTGGTGAGTGTCGGGACAGTGGGTTCAACAAAGAATCCGTCCCCGCGGGGGTTGTTGGGAAAATGAATTTTATTAATACACCAGATAGAAGCAGAAGCAGCCTCATGGCCCCCAACCTCGCTTACTGGCAGGTCTAATCCAGCCGTACATCTGCCACTTTCGGATAGGATAATGGCATTCCGCAACTTATTGCCACATGAATGTATGAGATATGTTGGATTCAATGGATGATGTGCGTCTGGCAAGGCAGTCCCGGACAAATCTAACTACCTTGCACTCCCCAAAGACTTGTCTACATACTCGTCTTGCGAGCATCGCCCTCACACTCTGCTTCCGCTATCACCATTTGGTCAGCAAGTCTGAGGATATTGATTCGAACAACGGGAAGTCCGAGGAGTGTTGTATTGTTATATAAGCTGAGAAGCAAATATACTCCGTAGGTAAGGAGGTCGTGGCCGAAATCACACACCACACCCGTATTTTCCTACATCACAATAAGTTGTCAAGCACGTGCACTGCATTCTTCCTCAGACAGTTACGTTTAACCATCAGCTGAATCGGGATACATACAGCCTAGGATTTGTTGTACCTGTGCCATAGGATCGAAACGAAAGAAATAAAACAACGAAAGGTGAGAAATGATACTATACTGAGCATTTCCTCGGGCTTTGAGTACCAGGCGTGTACGCACGACAACGAGCACAGCGGGAATATAATCACTGCAGGCTCATAATTGTGAGAACAATAAACTACTCCGGCCCAAGAGCAAAGGCCGGGGGAAATATTGCATGTCCCTTCTGAACTGAGTCCCCGAGCAACGTTCAGCTTGACGTGCTTCGGGCCCCCCGCACAACTTGTGCAGGGACCAGAACCGCGACATCTCAATTTTCGTTCCAAGTAGCATCTTCTCGCGTCAAGTAGAGTATTTGGACTCGAGGCTCAGGCCCCCGGCGTCGCCTAATTCAACATTACAGATATCCCTTTAGAGACCGCTTCGGCACTCATGTAAAAAAGACACCGATGTGACCCACTATACCCCTGACTACACCCCTGCTAACAGGAGTGACAT
>MU383200.1:0-94356 GCA_022495125.1 Xylaria acuta | reverse complement strand
GGGGGTCACCGTTAGAACTTCTCAAGCTCCGCCTTCCCTCTCACACTTAAATTGTCGTTGCCAATACGTGTTCGGGAAAGGCAAAGCTTTCCAATAATGGTTCCGATTATGGAAGCTACTAAAGGTGTGCACACAATAACGTCTGCTTCAGTGTATATAAACTTGATTAATTGCTCTAAAAGCTGCTTGTGCGTCTTCTTACTCTCTTTCTCCCAGAGAGCGGGGTCGGACTCACGAATGTCGAGGTTGGAGAAAATTCGCTCGACAGAGGGAGAGTCCTTGTTCTGAGCCATGTACTTGCTGATCGCTGATTCGATTGACTCGGCGCTTTTCCAAATGGCTGTGCCCTCATTTTTCTTGTCAATAACGCCTTTGGCCATCGCATCGATAGTACACATGCCAGTTTGGATACCTTGCCTCGTGTTGTTGAGAGTTATCCACCAATGGTGCAGCAGCACTGGGACTGTGCTGAGGGGGATGCGAGACGGAGGATGAGCGACCTTTAGTGCCTCTTATACAGCTTGCGAGTAGAATGGACTACAATATCAGACAGCCAATATATTTCTTCCAAGACAGATATTCTAGCGGAGTTACACTGTTGGCGGATAACTCTTAACGGCACCAGGCACGGTACTCAAACCAACCAAGGCTTAATACTCCTAGAAAGGAGCATGAACGGTATCTTCTGGTAACCCAATGCTTATTAAGGGTAACAGGCGACTATTATAGTTTCGTCGTCGTGTCTGCGGTACTGGTGTCTCCATCCGCAAGGCCGTGCGTAGGAGCTTCGGAAGCATTAGTCTCACTCTCTACCATTGCCGGTGCCAGGCTCGAACCAGACAATGCTCCCATGTTGGGATAATACTGCGCAGGGGAAAAAATAAATAAATTCAAGGGTAGGAGAGGCGTGTCTTGCTCCAACTCGAATGACTAAACGCGATGATCGACTAGTCCCTATCGCTTCTGAAAGCTCGATCCCAACTGTGACTCGAAGTGTCATGAAATGCTTAGACGCTTATCGCAAAGGGTACCAATATGAGAGGAAAGCTCAACACAAAAGACAACAGTCGGTCACAGCCCTTCTGATTGGGCATATTTGGTTACGTGCATTGCCCTTTTTTGAGTCACGACGTCGAATGGGCCATTAAGATAAGTAACCTTAAAGGGATATAAGCTCAAATAAGCAATACAACCAAGTATTGGTAACAAGACTTATCACTGTTAACCTGCCTAGGATTATCTCAATCCCCTCAAAAATATCACCGGAAGTTCTAGCTGCCTCTTGCGGGTGGTACGAGCATTATAGGGCAGGCTCCCTATACGGGGGAGGTTCACCAGGATAGGACTCTAGTAGTCATGGAAGAGCGGCTTTGGCGAAGTTGGAGAAGGTTGTTTTAGTGTGTATATGCACGCCATGTTTAATTGGGTCTTAGCACCGGTAGTTCGCGATGCCCAGTCGCTTCGGGGCAGCTGCAACGCCGTTAAGTAGCATTCGCTTAATTTGATCTAGAAGCACCGTGGGCCCTTGTGGAGTTGCCCATTCCCGAGGCAGGACTCGGGCTGAGTGATAAGGAACAAGACCGGCACTCACTGATCTGTTTGGAAGCCGTGGTCTGGGTAGTACTTGGCGGCATTTTCGCCAGCGCGTTAGTTTTAACGGAGCGCCCCCCTCTTCTGCTCGGGTGGAATTGGAGGGGTTCGTGACGTTGTCAAAGATGCCGGCATACTGGATTTAAGTTTTACCTAGTAACGGTTGCTCTGCCGTCCGCTAGCGGTCGAATTACCGTTTGACGGCATTGCCAAGCTAAGCCAAGCAGCACTGACCGCAGCAAATTTCGATAAGGCATTCGAGAGATAGAGAGGGGTCTAGATTTCCGGAGGACCTCGGCATCGGCAGTGGTCTCAAGAGCCCGTGGTTACGTGTGCGTGGTGTTGCATGTTAACGATTATTGAGCTAGGCTCTTGGCACGTAGGGCTCAGCAAGCACTGGGTTGGTGGTGGTGTCTTGGTAGGATCGGTCTCTCTCGTTTGGTAGGTAGTCTTCGGGGCAGCGGTATGGCAGCTGCGTTTTGGGCGTTTAGCCGATCGACTAATTTGTTTCCGACATTGCCTACCACCTATATTGCTTTCGGCGGTTGTGGGGAGCTTGGGTGACGATTGTGTGCACAATCCTTCAACACTTAAATATAGTGGCTGTAGGTTAAAGGTAGCTTTCGCTAATCTTGCAGACTCTCTCGCTAAGTAGCACGGGCAGGGGATCCACAGGACCCAACGGTTCGGGCGGACCCGACACACCAACTAACTGCCCGAGCATCGCCAATGCTCGGGCGGTCTCCCAGTGGATAAGTACTTATTTTGCGAGTGCAGTAACTCGCCATGACTTGTGTTAGTTTCCGCCACTTCCCCGTCAGGCTGTTATTACTGTAATATGAAAAGGATCTGACGGCTAACCTAATTACCCTCTGGGACAAAAGGTAGGCCGTGGATAACTTCATGTTAAACTACGTCACTCGCCACGCGTATCGAATACGGGCGGGAAACAACTGCATCCCGTCCCGCACCCGTCCCGCACCCTGAAATGGAGTTCTAGTCGCAAGTAGGTTAGCTAGAATATGTGAAGTAACTGACTGTACACTAGAATAGCTAAATACAGATCGCCATTGCCATCGCTGATGTCGGTATCACTCGGCAGACTAACCCTAGACGTCTTAAAAATGGACTTTCCCGATACAGTATTCATCTGGCCAAGACATCACACGGGGTCTGTTGGGCATGCGCACCGGCTTACACTGCCCGGGAGGGAGAGTCCGGAGCCGGGATGTAGGAAGATTAGTAAGGACATCGTTCGACAAAACGTTCTTTTGCTCCAATATCCCTTCAATATATCACTTGGGTAGTGCGTGTGCCCGTTGTAAATGGGGTGATAAGAGGTGCTTTCGTGCGCCGCCCCCAAATGCCCGTCGTCGCAGTCCACGCCTGGGCCATTCGTTGCTCTGCTCGCAATCCCACGGTAGCATTAGCACAGCCGAGCACGTTACCTATACACTTAGGTATCGGTAGTACTGGATAAAGTTCTAGAACAATGAATCAAGCAGTACCTGACAGAGGCCTGGAACAATTACTTACGCAGCAACTTGACAGCGGTCTAGAACAATTAAGCAAGCAGAGCTTGATCGAAGTCTGGAACAATTACTTGGCACTCGTTCATGGCACCCCAGAAAATATTAAGTTCTATTGTTTTTGGACAACAGCATTACATAAGAATATACATAATTGATCTACGAATTGATTCGTACAAGATGTGTCCTATATGTAAGCGATGGCCTAAAAAGGAAATTGGAAGCCGAAAAGGAGGAAAAACGGTTCGTGGAATGATGTCTTTATGGAGCAGCGTTAGGGTGCTTGACGTCAGATACGGCGTGATCTGAGGATTGACAAATGTGTATATAAGAAATGATTTCCGTTGAGACTGCTGTGTTGATAATTGTCTCGCAATCTGCACAGAATCTCAAGATGCGGCAAAACACCATCACTCTATCCATGCTTTGCGCGGCCGCGGCCGTGACGGCAGCAGACCAAATCCTCTACCCCAACACTACCGGTCCCTATAGGGTTGGGTACAAGGATCTCGAGCTCGTCGACTACTCGAGAGACGACATCTATTCGTCGCTCCCGCAACCTCGCGACCTCATGACCACCCTCTATTATCCCATCGATGACGACCAGACAAACTGTACCATCGACACACTTCTCACGCCGCTGCTTGCGGGTTACTTGGATGTCCTGCTTTCGACGCCGCCAGGGACTTTCAAGCAGTTCGCCCTGCCATCGTGCGCCAACGCGCCTCTAGCCCGCCCGGACCTGCCCCTCGTGTTGTTCAGCCACGGATTCAAGGGATCGAGACTCTTATATGCCGGGTTCCTCCAAGAATTCGCCAGCTACGGCTTCAACGTGTTGGCCGTCGACCACCCCTACGACGCCGCGGTGGTCGAGTACCCCGACGGCCGGTTCGTGTACAACACCCTCGACGACAGCGTCCCCGGCGCCGTAGAACAAGACCTCGACGTCAGGGTCCAGGACGTCATCTTCGCGCTCGACTCCATGACCAACGAGACCATCACGTCCCAGATCCCCGGCCTCGCGTCGTCGTCTGGCGAGAGGCGGCGTCTGCGGACGGACCACGTCGGCATCCTGGGCCATTCCTTCGGCGGCAGCACGACGCTGCAGGCGACGGTCAACGACACCCGGTTCGTCGCGGGGACGAGCTTCGACGGGCCCTTCTGGGGCTTCGCCAACCGGACGGGCACGGACGCCCCGCTCATGCTGATGGCGGCGCTGCAGCCGTCCAGCGCGGACTGGGTATCCGAGTGGGCCACGACGTGGCCGGCGCTGCGGGCCTTCAAGCGCCGGTTCGACGTCGCCGGGACGCTCCACCTCTCGTTCGACGACTTCCCGCTCCTCGCCGACCTCCTGGGCGCCGACATCAGCGACACGGTCGGCAACGTCACGGGGTCGAGGATGATCTCGATCCAGTCCGCGTTCGCGACGAGCTTCTTCAACCAGTTCCTCAAGAACGAGACGGACGGCCTGCTCGACGTCGGCGGGGACGCGGAGTGGCCTGAGGTTTCCCTCGTCACGATGTGAGCTTGGGGGAGAACGACGTTATAGCGAAGGATAGATTAATAGCCCGTGACCTAGTCGGAGAACCTCAGGACGGATTCGATGCCTCAATGGCAGATATTCATGCGACGGAATTCCCGTCATCTACTTCCCCAGGCGACATCGGTCACGGATACAAAAGAGTCCGGGTTTTTTTTTTGGGAGTCCTTGAATTTAGGCGATATCCCATACATACATTAACCCGAGGTGGGTTGGAGACATAAGCCTGTCGCATTTAGCGAACAGTCTTGATTAAGTGATACCCATATATATGGATGGACGGGAAACAGGCACGGACCAGGACAAAACATGCATGATAGTATTTTAACGAGTTTTCTTCTTTTGGAGATCTAGAATGGAAGCTTCCACGTCAATGGCAGGAATGAATGAATGAAATAATTTATTTAGTAATAAAGCGATATTTTGACTCCTTAACGCATTGCTAATCCTTATTTTGACAATCTCCGGCTAGGCGATTCCCCTTAAATGGCACGAACGCTGGGACACGACCTGAAGCGAGATGCCGCCAAGGTTTATGGGACGGCGTGGGTGAAGTGGAACGCTCACGTCACATACACACTGCAAGAGTGACTTTTCAAAAACATCATCATTCTAAAGTGGCTGTCAGACGGGGGGTTTTTAATTCCGCAGTCCCCGGGCACAACTCCTACTTGGAGAAAGTGACCTTGATCACCTGAATGACGGCGGCAGAGTTGCTGTACGAGATGGTAAGGGTCTGACCCGTGGTGTCGAGGTAAGGATGAGCAACGCCAGCATAGACGAAAGCGTCGTTGGCGACAGGGGTGACGGTGAAGACCTTGACGTCGGGGGTCCACGGGCCCTCAAGAGTGGTCGCCGTCCGGAGGACGACATCGTTGCCGGCTGTGATTGGAAAAACTGGATTAGCATATTGATTGTCATGTTGCCCGGGCGGCGCTGGTTTGGCGCCGTAGTATGAGGGAGGCGGGATTCGAAGCTTACAGATATGAACGAAGATGTACGCCTGGTAGAAGTCGCTCCATACGACCTGGCCCTGGCCCGTGCCCCAGAAGACGGCGGTATCGGAAGTAAAGGTAGTCAGGACGTCCGGCTTCCATCCCTGGCCCCGTCCCCACCAGTACTCGTACTTGCTCAGGTCGAACGCGTCGGCGGCGTTGACCCGGGCCATGTACACGTATTGACTGCCGGCGTAATCCGTGACGGAGGTGGGCGGGCCGCCCCAGGCGTAGATGTAGTCCGACTTGGGATCCCTCAACGCGGCAACGTCTCCGTAGCGGGGGGTGTTGGTGGAATCCCACCACCAGCCGTTGTCGCCGAAGCGCTGCGTGACGCTGGGTTCGCCGTTGGCGATCTCCACCTTGGCAACACCGGCACCCTTGAGACCAGCCTCGTTCGCGTTCTGGTTCGAGGTATTAGTCGTCTCCCACGGGCTATCATGCATCGGGGTGTTCGGCTCGGAGCGAGAATACATACGACTAGGTAATACACGGCGCCGACTCCGCTCGTGGTCTCGCAGAGACTGGTCCCGCCAAAGCCGTACGAGCCCGTCTCGCCCCAGGCCTCGTTGTACGGGACGAACTGCAGCGGGTGAGGGACGGGGGTATCGCCGTTGAGATGGTAATCCTGGATCGACAAGGGATCGTCCCCCATAAGGGCGATGGTATCACGGACGATACCGTGGAAACCAGGTGGATTTTGGTCGGGATCCGAGACGCCCCCAGCGCACCAATTCGTGTCGCCGTATACACCGTACCATTTACCGCCTAACTGGCCGGTGAATCCGAGATCACGCCCCGCGCAGCTGTTGGACGACTTCTGCTCGCCCAAGAACTCGGTGTTAAAGTTGGCGATGGGGTTCGTGCCCACGGGCTGCGTATCATCACGGCGCTCGACGGGTGTCCCGTGAACCACAGCGGCCGCGAGGGAGGCGAGGTAGAGTCTGTTCAGCATTGTCCTTGCAATGGAGGTTGAGTCGGAAGAGCTGATGATCTGTGGACGACGAGCCCGAAAGGAAGGGCAACTGACTACGGTAGTCACTCCAGCTTATATACGCGAGCGAAGACGCAGTACAGGCTCCTCCAGCAGGTGCAACTATCTTCCCGTGGTGGCCACGATCGACTGGCTGCTTTGAGGAAGAGACGTTTAATGAGTTAGGAGGGGTGGAAGTTTCCGTGCCGTGGGATCAGAGCGGTATGCCATGTTAGGAAATAGCAAATGCAATACTCGTAGTCTTGTGAAGACCAACGCTTTTCGACATCACTATTTTGGCAAGTCATGGCGGATTCTGGTTGAATCCTATGCAACCCTCGCGACGATCGCCCCGAGTTCTGTCGTCGGTCGTTGCATGGGTCCTGAAACAACCCACCACGCCCCATGCCGGCCGTTTTTAGAGTGCGGGTCCGGAGGAACACCTTGCCTACCTAGGTAGCTCGAGCAGGAAATTGAGATTAGAGGTGTCGTCGCTCAATTCATGATTCGGTAGTATTCAGCCTTGGTCGCTTTTCCGAGGGTTTTGTGATCGCGCCGACTGTAGGGGATCGAGCCCCGGGCTTCCGGATGGACCAATCAGCTGAGCAATCGACCGACTGCCGACAGACGGGGACGCCCTCTGTACAGTAGTAATAGATCCCAGATTACCTTCTATTTGATCGTTGTTTCGGATACATGTTCAGGTTCTGTTCAGATGCAGACCAGAACGCCAGGCTTGGCAAGTGAGAGCTGGGGCCATATTTTATACTTAGGACCATCATGCTGAAACGAGGAGCGTGTCCTTCATATATGGGCGAGTACCATGAAGACTACCGCCCTTGGGGAGTCGGTGGTAATCAGCGAGTTTAGCAGGATGAATGCCAGTATTGACTCACTATGATGCTTGCAGCTCGCCCCGGAAGCCTCAGCTAACGGGTTAAGATGAGAAATCGGAGACAGAGAAGATAATCCGCGAAGGTAAGATAACTAACTAGTTCATCAAATTCTCCCCAACGATGAGTTACTTGATTTTGGTATCATACAGGTATCGTTGATCTTCAAACGAATGGCACTCTTTGCTATGCGAGGGTCTTCCACGACTCAGACGATAACGACACTACCATCCGCCAGGTACTTCGACGCGATATTAAGCCCACCAGCATCATCGGGACCATAGTTATTCGCAGCCTGCGTGATCCCCACACCGCCGACCGAGAAGTTACGGATCACAAACCCCTTCATGCTGATGGGCTGACCATTCCCATCCGTCCAGACGGGCAGCTCGCTCCGATAGATGCCGGTGGTGCGGACGGGGAATTGGTCCAGGCTGATGTTCTCGAGCGTCACGCCGTCGTAGTTCGTCAGGGGCACGATCCGCATCAGGTTGCCTCCGACGCCGTTGGCACGGATGTTCCGGAACGTCACGTTGCGCACGGTCCGTGACAGGTCCGCCGTGTTCGCCTCCGTCTCCTGGGCCCCGAACACTTGGTTCGCGCCGATGATGCTCGGGTGCGACCCGTTGCTGCTGTAGTGCATGTGGATCACGTCGATGCCGTCCACGAGCACGTTTTCCATGTTGCGCGCCGCCCAGCCGTATTGGACGATTGGCGCCGTTTTCGTCTTCCACACAACTGTAGTATAGATCGTTAGTAATTGCCCGGCTGAGTAGGTTATGGGTGGGAGGGCTTTAGGAATATGCATGGGCCATGGGACAAACAACTCGACCAAAGCCGCGTTTTCATCTTCTACCGTTATCCTTTCTAGATTCTCAACAGTCTAAATAGGCGCAAAAGGGTGCCTGCCCTAGATGATAGTACTCACCAATATTCTGCACGGTGATATCTGACCCGTAAGTCTTGATCGTGTCGTCGCCCGAGTGGTAGAACACATCATGAATACTAGACCCAGAGTACAACGTCGTGCCGTCCGTCTGGCCGAAGTACGCGCCGACTTGCTTATAGTCCCACTGCGAGATGGAGATCGAGTCCAGGTCACCGGTGAAGTCGATGCTGTTGAACGGCGGGGCGTTGGTCGTCACGCCCGTCAGCGTGAATGTCTGCTTCACGCCCGACGCGCTGTTTCCGCTCCAGATGCGCAGCGAGTCGCCGTTCGAGCCCACGTTCGTGTAGCCCTGGGCCGTGTTCGCCTGGTACACGTATTTCTCGCCCGAGAGGACGCCGAACCCCGTCGCTTTGATCGTACTGGATGACGTTGTGAACTGGATCGCGCCCTTGACGTAGGCGCCGGGCGCTAAGTAAACCCAGTTGGCAGAGCTCGAGAGCTTGAGGTGCTCTGTGGCTGACATCTCATGCACACCTGGCATGAAATAGACGTTTGTATTGGTTGCTGATGCGAGATTCGAAACGGGCACGTCTCCCGGATAGACTACGTAAGTTTGCGGCGCCGTCATGTCTGGCACGAGGTCGGAGGACGGAGGTGGACTTGCGAAGATCAACAGGGCGTCATGGGGTTCGGTCCCCATGACGGCGTTGTCGTCAGTAAGTGGCGAAACGTAGTCTGGTCCATTAGGGACCCAGTCTTGGACAAAGTCGCATGTTGTCGTGGCACAGCTATCCCGGTAGGTATACATGTTATCTTTGAACTCAACAGAAAAACGAAGCCCTACGTTGTTGTAGGGGATGAAGACGTGGATATTGTTCTGGCCGTCATCTTCCACCTTTACACCGAGGTTACTGGGCCGAATTGTGACGTCGGCTGCGGTCACGTTCGCGGTGCTGCCCCGACGAGAGATCTTGACCCAGGCATCTGAAGTGTATAAAAACTGTGTCCAGGCCATCGTGATCCAGACCGCCGCCTCGATCTTCACGCCGTCGTCGGCGTCAGTGACCGATGATGGGTCGCCCGGTCTGATGATGTTCCCTTGTCCATTGCGAGGAATCGTCTCATACACGAACGAGTTGTAACTGAATGACAAATGCGTCAGTGCTGCGAGGCCCGGTACTCTTTTGTGTTGGAACGACACCTACTAAGTCTCACTTGAATCCGCGGTCGATTTTACCCAGGCCGAGTAAACATGAGACTGACGCACATTTCCATGCTTTACAGGCGTCTGATAATTGAACTCGCCTGTATCGTGCCACCAAGTCTTCAAACTGCCTAGATTGGCGGTTTGATTACCTGGCGCCGTAACGTCTGCTACGACGGTCCTCATCAACGGCGATGCCGCGATGGCGATGGCTAGGTATCGCACCCACATAGCGAGAAAAGCAGCACTGGCTCGGGACACGAATGGGTCTTCTCTGTTAGACCTCTCGAATATTGTAGTCGATTCGCCTATCTATATGCACATATTGTAAAAAACCCTACGACTAGTGAGCGTTAGACTCAAAGCCGACCCCAGCTGCCAGAGAGCCTCGAGTTTGACCATGGTGGGGATATCGTGATCTATCGGCCGTTCTTTCGGCGTGGAGGGTCACATTCCTGCGTCGTGGCCCGAATAATGCCGAATTAAGGTGCCCGTGGCTTCCGAAGTCCTTAAGAGATCTTGGCAGATGAGATGGCCTCGGGGACGCGTATCATGAGACGGTGAGGTTCGAAAACACCAAAGAATCAAACCTCGCATTTCCATATGATTACAAGAACATCGATGTTCAACGGATGGTTCTGCTATCGGTTGAGTCTGGAACCAACGGCGCTGCCGTAGCTCAAACCCAACAACCGGGGATCGCGGGGTAGATCCCACCCAGTAGAGGAACTTGGCATATCGTTTTTGTACTAATCTAGCCATATTCGAGAAGGGTTGATTGAAGGCACGTACTAACGCATATTAGCTTCCCTCCACCATGGTCCCGTAATTTAACACTCAAATAGGTATTTCTGTCCCTTTCTTAATAAGCAACTACGACGCCATATTATAGGTATCGCTCTTATATAGGCAAGAACATGGATCCAAGGACAAAGGGGATGAATTTAACATCTTATAAAAAGAGAACAATGGTGAGGTTCGAATTTTCGAGTGCTATAGCCTTTCAATATTTTCGTTAGGACGGTCGACAGTTGAAAATTCACTCTGGCCTCCTTAATTTAGTAGGATATCGTACAGGTTTTTTTATTAAAAAAAAAAACCTTAAAAAAAAAACTTAACACTCTGCTGGAATCAGAAGGTTGCGAATTCCTAGCATCCAACTCTTACTGACAGTATTCCACTCCCTAGCATAGCATGGGGGGCTGGCTCATTGGGGATAGATGATTGCAGACGGGCTGTGAGGAAATCTATGTGGGCAATAAACTGTAGTGACTGGATAAAGATGAGATACGTAGAGAGTAACATTCGGGAAAGCAAGGCCGCGTCAGTATCTTCCTGCAGTGGCTTACTTTTCGTATCGCCACCCTTCTGAATACAATGCTTTTTATTATGCCAACGCGGGGACCTATCAACGGCGGGCAATCAATCCCAAGACGGAAACAGAGTGGTGAGCCTCTTCTCCGTAACTGGGTTTCTGCCAACTCGCCTTCTTCGAGACACTTCTGGTTACATGGGGCATTGGAAAAAGTATCGGGTAGCTCACACGTTCCAATTCCTTCACGGAGGCATATCTGGGTCCTGACAACTTGTCATCGAACAGAGAGATGCATGCGGTGGTGCGTTTCGGGGAGCCCATCCATCCAGCGCAAAAGCAGCCCAAGCCAAAACCAACGGTTCCCAGCGGAAGCTGCTGCCAGAGCGAGAACACGACGCCTCATGTCCATCTCGAAGTCTGCACCGAAATTGGTTGTATTGGTGGCCCTCTCGGTGGAGGGTCTTTTTAGGACCGTATTGGTAAAGAAATGTGCGCCGCGCACCCGCCGACGAGGCGCCGAGTCTATGATGGATATGGTCCTCATCTTGAAATAGCGCTCGTTTTATTTGGAGATAGACATTGTTAATATCGCTGTAGGCGGCGAGCACGCTTTCAATACCTTTTTCGCTGTTTAAATTCTTTAAATAAGCTTCTTCTTCCTTTTTTCCGGGGGGGGGGGGGGGGGGTTCGTTATCTTTCGTCTTTGGGGTTATGCAGGAAAGACGTCATGCCATTGAACCTGTATAAGAGTTTAGGTTTAGCTAAGCTTCCCTTCTGATGTGATGGAGGCCGTATTTCCCGCCTTCCTTGTGAGTTTTAGTCAAGACTCTAGTTGCTATGTTGTTTCAAACGTAGCCGAACCCTCAGGGCTTAACTTGGAAGACTTCTATGAAGATCCATTTGTATCTCGATTTGGATACGCAAGTTTCGCCCGGTGCTTTCGCCTGCGTCGCTAACCTCTACGCAGGCCAGGCATCCAGTAACTAATGCGGTTCGAACCCTCGCAATTCACTGCACGGCGTTTTCGTGTCACCTTGTGGCATTCCTAGAATAGGTAAAGAGTATGAGAAATCATAAGCCAAGCTAACGGGAAGCTTTGCCTGAATAATAAGAAGTATGCGACCATCAGCCTCGAAGAGATCACGATACGGAAACGTAGTTATAGACAGGTTGCCCTCTCATCAGACAGAGGAAACAAGACATCATAATTCAACCTCGTTTAGACTAAACACTGGCTATGTGATTCGCTACCGATCCAAAGAATCCTATACGCCGGAAACTTAGAATGTTAAATAATTCTCAAATTTAACCTAGGTCTTGAGACGTTCTACAACAATTCCAGAAAAACCATCGACGCCGAATCCAACCAGTTACGGGGGTATCAACCGTCTAAATAAGCCAGTGCTATATCCAACCTCCATGCGCCGAGAAACAAACCCATATCCACGCTATATAATGCATGATTCAAGAGCTAGGTAACCAAGGAATAAGCCAAAGCCGCCACTCTACCACAATAAATGCTTCATACTGCTACATTGACCAAGACGTACCGAAACCACCGGCTCCTCTTGTCGTCGCTGTCGTCATTACTTCGTTTCGATGGGAGGATGAATTTTCCCCCTACGGGACGTTAATCTCATACCCAATCAGCACCTCGGTAGACGAGCCCTCCCAGCCACGATTTCCAGCGGCGGAGATCATGAAGCGACTGGACGCATCGATGTAGAGGCTCGATATGACGCCCGCTCGGGGGGGGCCGGGGATGATGAGAAAGGGCGGGGGCGCGTGTTTCGAGGCGTTATCGGAGTGAAGATCGTACAGTCGCAAGATATCATGCGATGCGCAGACCAGGTGTCTGCCGTTCGGCATGGGGCGGACGCAGCTGACGGGGCCGCTGCCGACCGGGAACTTGAGGATGCGTTCGGGCTGCCAGCCCGCGCGGGCTTTCTGGACACTGAACTCCTCCACCGTGCCATTTCGGCGCCCCGCGTAGATCCAATTCCCGTCCGGACTCCAGCAGGTGCCCATGCACCATGGCGGCACGCCTGGGCGGTTGCCGATCCTCGCCACGGGGTTTGGCATGCGGCGATCCCAGATGCGGATGGGGCCGTCGATCGATGCGGAGAGAAATGTACTGTCGGATGTCTGGGTCGTGTCATGATGGGTGGCCGGTGGGGCAGCGAATACAGTCGAGGGCGACTGTGGTGGTTCGCCTTCGTGTCCCGTTGATGAGCCCGCCTGTGTCAGAGGCGGAGCTTCTAAGGAGAAGGAGTTGTCTGTCATTGATGCGACGGGCTCCTGTGTTGAGGGCATGGTAGTGGAAACAGCACCGTTCGCGCGGACTCCATCGGGGCCGGACATATTAGAATCCGAAGGGTCGATAGGCACATCGGTGCCACGCTGTTGGGATCCCGGAGGAGGGAGAACAGCAGGCGCAGGGCCATTTTCAGGGTTCAAGGTAGCGTTGGACATGTTATAGTCGCCCATGGGCATATTGTCTTGTGCCGAGTCTCGCATCATAGCGCGAGAGAACTCGTTATCATCGTCACCTCCGAATGCTCCCATGCCGTCATTATCGCCAAAGAGGTCGGAGCCGCCACCCGGACTGCCACCAAACAGACTGTCATGCGCGGGACTGTCTTGCCCGCCTGCCACGTCTTGAGGGACGTCTCCTACTGGCGCGGCGTGCCCGTTGACCCCCAAACCGTTCGTATCTCCTCCGTTTATGCCAGTACCAAGCCCATCCTCGAGTTTGAAGTCGAGGTCATTGGTGGCCGTCGGGAGCCCGTTGGTGCTTGAAAAGGTGTCGCTTGGGAGTATTTCTTCGCTTGCCTCGGGAGGGAAGGGCGCGCCGCTCGTAGGCCTGAGCTCGATGGCTGATATCTGGCCACCGCGTCCGTCAAACTGTCTAGATACAGCGCCGGTGTTGAGATCCCAATTAAAGATGTTCTTGTCCCAGCTACCACTCAAAACGCTCTTTTCGTCAGCTGCCAGGGTGAGTGCGCTGACGGCATTGGTGTGCTTCTGCAAGCAGGTGATGCGCTTCCCCTCGTCGTGACGGACGCTTTGCAGATTGATGCCCCCGCTCTCGAGGCCGGAAAGAAGCCAGAGCGCCTGGGAGTGCACGGCCAGGCTGTAGACGGGGCTCAGCACGACGTCTTCCTGGCGCATGGCCGAGGACTGCGGCTCGGCGTTTTCCCAGTAGGACAGGAGCACGCCGGCCTTGGTGACCGAGTCGACGAAGGGGTGTCGCTGGGCCACGGTCAAGAGCGTCTTGCCGTTGATGGTGGCGGGCCCGTCGTACTTCCGGATGTAGCCATCGCTTCCCCCCGTCATCCAGTAGCGCAGGTCCGGGGTCACGGCGATGGCGTTGATGCTCGTAGCCATGGGGGCGGCCATGGTGGGCACGATGTCGTAGGTCTTGGCCGTGAAGACCTCGGGCCGCACCGTGGGTTGCCATCTCGGCGTGGACTGGTCTCCGGGGGTGGCCGACTTGCGAGAGGCAGGTCGAGGCGGCTGCTGCTGCATTTGCTGTTGGCCATGCTGCTGCTCGTGCTGCTGCTGCTGCTGCTGCTGCTGCTGCTGTTGCGATTCATCCGTCTCGTGGTGGTGGTCCTGGTCATCGTCCTCGTCCTCGTCGTTGTCGTTGTCATTGTCTGGTTCGTTGTCGTCGTCTTCCTCGGCATCGGGATCGGGATTATCGTTCTCTTCCTCGGCGTCAACATCGTGCATAATGAGGTCGTCGTCGTGTTCATGCTCGTTGTCGGAGCTGACGTTCGAGTCTCGGTCAAAGTCATCCATCCTGCTGGTCGAGTTGAAGCAAACAAGCCGTATTTGTATTTGGTTTGTAGTTGTGAGCAGTGTTGTGAGAGCGAGAAGCTACCTTAGATATGTGAGAAGCAAATATTGCAGTGCGAGTGTGTCATGATTGAGTCGACCTTTGGTTTGTTGATCAAAGGCTATCTTGGGACCTGCAGCAAACAGCAGCGAGGTGGAATTAGTGTTTGCTTGAGAGTAATGCGACGCGATACACTACCTATGTACTTAGCAAAAGGTACTAATCGGACCCCAGTGGGGTAACTTAACTGGTTCAATTAGGTGGGCATGACCTTATACAGTGGCCAAGCTTTCCCCAAATCCTACTCTAAATCTAACCAGGTCCATGCCGTGACCATACATGATGCAGGAGTAGAGGAATGCAGGTAGTGTACTTTAGGTACATAAGTATATATCCGTAGTCTATCGTACCGTCTGACGTGGGCACATTTCCGAAATATCAGGAACTGGCAGCTAATAAAGAGCAATTATTGAGTTTTCGCCATCTGCTCACGCTTTAGTTCTAGGAACCTATGAAGCCAAGAGACGCAATCCCGAAACTAGAGAGGCAAGTACTCTAGGACGGGCGCAATCTACCAAAAAAAGTTCTCATCATAGCACTCCCCTTTTATCGTCCGTAGCCTATTTGCCTATTTTCACCATTTTTTGTTTTGGTTACCTCCCTCCAAGGCCACACGTTTCCATCATCACCATAAAGCGAATCCTAAGGGATGTCTGGATGATAAGCCACCAGCAAAGCAAAACTTTGTTGTAAAATCATGAGGCCAATGATCACAGCAACATAGTACCCCCCTTCTCCTTGAGTCTCTAGAGGTCAATCAGGTTTCCTTCATATTCCTCGGTCACACCACGGAGGTCCGAGGTGTCGTCGTGCGTCTCGCACACCGTGCTAGAGTCCTCCCATTCCGGCCTGTCTTCGACGAAACGAGCCCGATTAGCGTTTCTCGTACCATTGGGGCCATGGCTACGAGTGCGAGGTAGAGTTTCCATGACGACATTGCGTTGCGGAGAGTAAGATGCATGGCTCGAGCAGTCGAAAGGAGGGCGTCCATCAGGTGCACCTGGAAGTCGAAGTGCGCTTAAATCAACGCTCTCCCTAACTTTGCCATATGGATTAACGAGCGACTCGGCGGATACCTTCTGTGGCTGTGCCGGATCCGCATAAGTCGGATTCTCTGTCTGCACGGCATCACGAAAGCTGAGGAGATCTCCTGTAAGCTGGGTCCGGTCTGGAGCATTATCATTTCCAAGCGACCCAGTTTCAACTCTCTCGGGCGTCGGAGTTCTACTCTTCTCTGAAACAACTCCCTCTTTGACATTACGCATACCCCGCGGGTTTAGCGTGACTTGGCGATACGTTTCTCGAATGGAGTTAATCATATTAAGGGGATCCTGATCGTTATACGCCGAGGGATAAGGGGGATTGGAAGGCCCCAGCCCTGCAGATTGGCGATACTCCTGTCGTCGTTGCGCATCGTGCTGTCGAGCGTCAAAGAGTGCCCACTCTCGGCCGAGCTTGTTTGATCTTACAGGGTAACCTCGGGTTTCAACTTGGTTAGACGTGTATGCTGATCTCCTACCACGTGCAAAACCGCCTCGACGGCCGCGTGGTCCATAACAATCACTACGAAGTTGTCCAATGCGCCCATCACTCCCGATGAATGGTACAGCAGCGCATCTGGGGGCAGGTGAACCTTCGTCGGTTCCATTCCGGACTACATCGTCATCCCACGCCGCGTCGTTAGGGTATGCACCTGTAAAGGCAGGACAATGGCATTGGCAGTTCTCGCCGCAATACATTTCACAACGGTGACCGCAGTTCAGAATCCTCTCACAAGCCTGGAGACAGATTAACCGGCTATGTTGGATCCTGGAAGTAGGATGTTAGCGTATCATTGCATGACTATACATTGCCATAAAAACAGCAATCAGCGCCAGATTAAATGGATAAACATACCAATGGCAACGGCGGCCACAGTCATGGCCACATTCGAGCTTCTCCCCGCAAGGCTGCATGCAGCCGCCATGATGGTTAATCCACTCATCAGGGTGGCTAATCCAGGTCGTTATGCTGTGTTGCTGGCAAGTGATGGGCAATCTCCCATCAAAGCCGAACCGGTTCTGGAGACGGAAAACGTCTGAAACTTGGCCCCACATCTTCCGCGATTCTTCGCATGCGTTCCATAGGTTAATCATGTTGCCGAAGATGTAGAAGCCACGACGGGCACGGCTAATAGCGACGACGCCTCGATTGCTGTCTCGAAGAAAGCCGGCTTTGTGCGGCCCGTCGGGGCCGTTGCTGCGAACCAGGGATAGAATCACGATATCATTTTCCTCGCCTTGATACGAGTCAACGGTATGGACATTTTTGAAAGGTTCTCGGTGCGGCATCCTTCTGAACTCGCTAAGAATTTTTTTGCGCTGTCCTCGGTAAAAGGTCAACACCGTAATCTCAGTCTCTTTAACGCCATTCATCATGAGATAGTCGATGAAGCGCACAATCATCTCGCTTTCCAGAAGGTTAAACTTGCTCAAGTTCTCATCCGTTCCCTCGCTCCAAGTGTGATGGAAGAAGAAGGACTGTTGCGCCATGCCTGGGATAGGTGGACGAGCGTCTGGTTGGCTTACTACCGGATGGTCTTGCAAGTTCGGGTAGAATGGGTTAAGAAGCTGTCGTAAAATAGGGCTCATTCGGCGCTGCATATTGAGCATTGTATACGGCATATCTAGCTCGATAAGTCGCTCAAACATTGAAACGCGGATATAGTACGGGGCCTCGTCAAGAAAAGGGGTATCGCAAGACGGTTTTAGCTGCTGGTGGTCCCCAACAAGAATGAGCTGCTGAAGTGACGGGTACAGAGCTGAGAGAATGCTGGCTTCTTTGGTCTCTGCGGCCTCTTCGATGAGCATTGTGCGCGGCTTGAGAGCAGCGAGCAAGCCCCGGTATTTGCACAAGCCGGTGGTAGTACATCCAACAATCTCGATCTGGGCCATTCTGATACACCGCAAGTCCCTATGCCATCTGTTGGCTTTTAAGTTCCTGCATATGCGAGCGTTCGCTGTCATCTCGGCGCGGAATCCAGCTAGCCGGAGACGCAGCAGCTCGCGTTGCCAGTATTGGTAAATGGCACCTCGGTTCCCTTCAGCGATTTCCCATAAATTCTCCCGCCTGAGCTCTTTGCGAATAACTAGATCGGCCTCGGTGTATTGTCGAGGATTGGCTCCGGTCCATTGATACTTAATTGGCACCCATCTACCGTCAACTCTGCCACTGTTCTCGTCATCATCGGCAATGCAGTCATCCAACTCTATGTCATAGTCTTCGGCGTCAAAGTCTGCAGTATCATCGCTTTCCTGAATATCGAAATCAGGGTCGATCGCGTCCATGGATGGGGCCTCGACACGCTGGTCGCCAAGCCACTGAGAAAGCAGACCGGACGATTCATCGACGGATGACGCGCGGGCCCATCCATCCTCCGCTAGTAAAGATTCTAGCTGCTTCTGTGTGATAATGCCCGCAGCTTGAAGGGCTTCTGGGTTAATCAACTCGTCAGAGAAGATGCTCGCTACTAGCGCCTCAATCCGAGTTACAGTCTTTCTCCGTGCCGCTTCAAACGCCTTGTAATCTCCGTCTGCTCTGTGTGCCCGGGGGGGCATAGCACAACGACGCAGATTATACATGTTATGGCGTTTGATTTCTTCGTTCTGTGTGCGACCGCCTAAACGGACTGTATTGAAGCCCAAATTGATAAGCTGGCTTAGGATCTGGTCTACGGCATGGTTTGTTTGAGCAGCGACGATAATAATGTTGCTACCACGCTCTCGTTGGCTATCAAGTAAGATTTGCAGAGCTTGGACAGAGGTAAACGTTTTTCCGGTGCCGGGAGGACCTTGGATAATACCCAGCTCCCTAGTAAGAATCCGATGCACAGCAGAGAGCTGAGAGTTATCGAGGTTAGTGTATGTCGAGATCTCGCCATCAATACCATTAAGCACTTGATGGTGTTTCAGTGACTCTCTGGTCTCCACCAGGCGTTGACGAACAGTCTCAGCGGGTAAGGTGGATGAGCCCGGAATATGATGAACAAGGGAGCTAATGTTCATCTCGGAGTTTTCCTGAACATACTTTGCTGCCAAGTCACTTTTGTCGAGGCTAACTAAGTATTTGTCCAGAGGTGTGTCGGTACTGGCTACATGTTGAAGCCCTACCATGCAATGACGTACTGCCTCGAAGTAGCCGGAACGGCTTTCGAGCATGACAAGTTCGGTGGTCGGGTCCAGAACGGCATCGTCCATGTTGGCCCAGAATATTTGGATAGTCGGAGGGTTTCTGTCTAGGCCATCGCGGATGGGATGGTCAGCAATAATAGCAGGCATGCAGATAGTTTTGAAACCGTCTGCGGCGGTTGATATGGCGACAAGGCTCCCGGTTGTGAGCCGACGAGTCTGAGTCCAACGGATTTTCTTCTCGGCCCTCTGGGTCGAAAACTGAATTCGACACATGGGGCCCAGCCGGGTCATGAGATATCCTAGAACAAAGACTTTGGTGTAGATACACGTCTCATTGTCATCTACCATCGTAGGATCCTCGCGGTACTTCTTTACTGAGTAGCGCAACATAGCAATAGCTTCCTCGCGCTGGAGGCGGTAGTGCGTCTCCAGGTAGGTGTTTTTATCAGGAAAAGGATGTTGCCAGTTGTTGGGCAGAAGACTGTTGATCCTTTCCCGATCTTTGGGATTTTCCCAGTCTGGGTTGAGGTCCCTGGCGGTAGGAATCTCGGGGTAGTTCCGCCATTCAGGGAGATCGGCAGAAGCTGAGTGGTAGAACTTTGTGTGAGCCTGGATGATCTCCAGCTCCTCCTATAAGTCTATATGTTAGTATGTGGTCTCATGAGGGGCGGAAGGGAGGGTTGGCATATTCAATTGTTACCTTGTATTCTGGAGGAACGATGGCCACTGGGTGCTCCATCTTGTTCTTCGAAACAGTTAGTCCACAGCCAATAAACGTTACATGGTAATCAACATAGACGACAAATACATAGAAAATACGCAACACTCTGATAAATGGCCTGTTATAGGGCAGAGGGTGAGTGAGTGAGTGCGTGCGTATATACCTAAGTTACTGGGAACAGAAGAAGTATGACAAGAAAAGAAGATGGAAATAGGGCAGCGGGGCCGTGGCGAAACAGGTTACCTACAACCGGGGCTGTGTGCAAGACGGGCGATTAAAACAGGTGTACGGGAGAGTGCAGTGTTGATGCTGAGGGAAGATACAAAGTGGAAAGGCAATAGATGGGGGGAGGGTGCTGCAACTTGGAGTACGTACTTACCTAAGTACTCGACCTGTCGAGGTGATGCTAACTCAATCAAAGGCAACTGTTGCCTTTGCACCAGTGTGCGGACCTTGAAGTAACAACTTTCCTTGTTTGTCGAGTAGAGCAACTGCAGTGCTGTAGTGGGCACTGGATATGCTTCAACGTACGTAGGAAAGACTACCTTGGAATGAGTATGTACGTAGGCGGTAGTAGCCTCGCAATGAGGTCCCGTCTGGAGTTGCCTACGTGAATGTAACAAGAGTGCTACCCAGTGTGCGGGGCGAGACGTGAAACTGGACCTATGGTTAACAGGTCGCTCGGTCGGTAGTTTGTACGTCGAAGAGAGAGGGGAGAGGTATGGCGTTGGGTGAGAATGGTGTAAGGTGGCCAACAAGGGAACCGAGAGTAGACGATGCTACAGCTCTGGCTTGTGATGAATGCATTTATTGCGGGGATCTCGGGGGTGGAAGGCTTGGGTGCAGTGCACGGTCAAGAGATGGTGATCTCTTAAGAAGCGGTGCTGAAAAGGCTAAGTCAGAAGTAAGTCAGAACAACACAAGATATGAGAAGGCGAGGGCGAGAGAGAGAAAGAAAGAGGGATGGTGTATGTGCCTGTGTGCGTGTGTGTGTGTGCGCGCTTCCGTGTGGTGGGTAGGTAGAGAGAGGTAAAGAGAGAGGGAGGGAGAGGAGAGGAAGTTGGTGAAGCGAAGGCCGTAAGCTTTAAAAGCGAGTAGGTAGTGCGTACCTTGATTTTGATACTGCAGGAACACTCCTTGTGTAACACGATACGCATGAGAGATTCGTGAGTTTGCCTTCTCACGCTGCAACTTGGGACGAGAGGTGAAATGAGACGAAACGAAGTAGGCTCTCATTGACCTTGCGTAAAGTCCGTTTATTAGAGAAGAGTGGTTAAGAGTAGTAGGATGGATAAGGTATCTTGTAGTAGTAGTAGTTGTTGTTGTTGTAGAAGGTAGAAGGTAGAAGGTAGTAGGTAGGAGTTGTAGTTTGTTGTTGAGGTTGTTAACATGCTCGGGATGAGGGGGCGTACTTGGTTTGCAAAATTGCTGCTGTTGCTACTGCTGCATGAACCCGCACAAACAATGGGATTTACGGCAACAGTGTTATTGTTTAGTAGGTAGGTACCTACTGCGGCCATGTAGGTGCAGGCAACTATTAGGTAGCTTCCCAGGTTGGTAGTTAAGTAACTAATACCTAGTTCTGCATCTGCGTACTTGCTTCGCCGCGTTTGTAACAGGTATGTACTAATGTAACTTTGTTTAGGCAACTTCGTAACTCTGTAATTGATTCGACTAGGTAGGTACATCAACCATCCTTTGAATTTCCGCCCAGCGTTTAAACCTCTAAGCTGTTTTAAGTTTCCCACTTCTAATTAAGCAGTTAGCAAGTCTGGTCTGTTGCTTTCTGTCCGTTTCTGGTCTTTTTAATACGCTGCATGGACTCTTAATAATACACTTGTACTGGGGGTTCTACTGAGAACACAGGTTGTCAGGGTCTGATAGGAATAATTACTAAACTATGGTCTTCCCATTGCCTGTATTGATGTTTATTTACCCTTGTATTCGTTATAGCGACATTGGTGATAGGCTCCTAGCACGCACTTGAGGACCCAGAGACTGACATCGTTAGGGTTAGAGTGTCAACCGGGCTCGGGCATTGATCTGTTCGCATTGAATTTTGGAACCAGATAACTCGATAAAGAATTGGGATATCTTTCAAGTTAGTTGCTAGGATATGACTTGCAAGGTTGAATCAACTTGTTGCCTTTTACATTCAAGATGTGTGTACAGTATTAGTTCTGAGCTTGTACGCATCCGCGAGCGAGACTACAGTACCTGAGTTCTGAATGGTAGAATTACATAGAAGACTTTCAAGTTGTCCATCTTAATTAAACTCTATCACACGATTTGGCGCCACTATCATCTCAAAGTTAGTAACTGATGCAGTAGAGGAATTGAGAAAGACTTGAGATATATGCGGTACGGAAAGCTGAAAACCTGTCCTGGACCCTTCAAAGAAACAAAGAAGAACAACTGAAAAGCTTTGCAACCACTCACGTTCGTGCCATTAGTCTGCCGAACCTTCAGAGTATACTGCTCCTCATCGATCATCTTCTGCACGGTCCAATGCATGTTTGGCTCGCGATTACGAATCCCACGATGTCGGCCGAGATTAACACGAACCCTCTTCTCCTAGCCCTCCCCATCGCTTGAGAGGACGCGGATCTTGACAGGCCAGAGTTCGAGGATCCACCAAACCTTCGCGACCTTCAGCATGTCGTTAGGCGGCTGCATGGCGTCGAAGTGGTCCTCGTCGGACTCGGAGGGGAGGATGTAGTTCAGATCTTCCCGCGTGGGCGCGTCGTCTATGGTGTAACTCTCGGGGCCGATGGGGAGGAATGTCGAGCGCCGCTGGACGGGCGCCAGGATCTTCTTGCGGTACTTCGCCATGAGCCGCGGCGGGGGGCCCGTCGTCGGCATGTCGGCCGCCAGGTACGCGGGCCACAGGTTCGCCACGTCGAGCCCCTGCTCCGCCAGCCGCGCCATGTCGAACAGGATCCCCGTGTCGCACTCGAAGCACTGCCGGATCATCCAGCGGAGCGGGATCCGCGACAGCATGTGGCGGTTCTCGTTCCTGACGGCGCCGCCCCCGATGTCTGCGTGCGCGCCCATGAACCACACCTCGAGCGCGTCCGTGACGAATTCGCGGTAGCGGTTATTCGCCTTTTCCTGTTCCTTGAACTTGGAGTCCCACACGTCGTCGCTGGAGTCATCGGCCTGGTTGTGTTTCGCCGCCTCCTTCGCCTGCTTCCCGCCCATGCCGGCGGGTGTCTTTCGGTGCTTGAAGCGTCTGTCGAGACTGAGTTGACGACGCAGCCGGCCCGCTGGCGTGAGATCCACGGTTCCGCGACGCGTCGTCTCGGGCGTCGAGCCGGGCTGCTCATGCTGCCAGTGGCAGACCTTGAACTTGGCCCGGTGTTCGTCCAGGGCCATGGCATGCCGGAAGTAGCGGACCGTGTTCGTTGCCGTCTTGCTGAACGGCAGCTTGCGGGGGAAGAAGCCGACGCTGGCGACGCAGTCGAAGAGGCCTAAGAAGTAGACGTCGACGTCTGTGCAGAATGTTTTCTTGAACTCCTTGGCGAGATACTCTCCGTTATCAGAGTCATCTTTGTAGAAGTTGTAGGCGAAGTTGATCTGGGACCCGTTACTGGCCGGCAACAGACCGACTTTGTGGATCATCCCGGCCAGACATCGGACTCTGTTGAAGGGTGAGCATTATGAGTTCATATGGAAGGAAGACCGAACGTTCAAACTTACGTGTACGCGCCACGGGAAAAGCCCAGCAGGCAGATCTTGTCGCCTTCGCGGTAGTTTTGCATCAGGAATCTGTACGCATCTTTGACGTGAATCCCTAGGACCGTTCTTATTAGCAGGTCGATATAGAAGTGCATGTCGAGCTGGTCATTTACACACCTAATCCGCTCCCTACTGCCATGTCTAATGCTGCGCCAATGCCATTTTTCAAACCTCCCTTATCATACGTACCAATGCCCGACTGGTAGTATGTGACTTGTTGTTCGGGGGAGTGTTTTTTGAGACATGAGATAAAATGGACGATGTTACTATTATCGTTGTCGAACTGATCACCGGTACCATCAAGACAGATTATGAGGGTACGAGGATGATTCTTCGCATCTTCAGCGTTTTTCAGAGCACGGAAGGTTCTAGGAAGTCTCCCCTGCTTATTGTCGGTCTGATTATTTATTCTCCTGTCCTCCTTTCCGTTCATGTTGAGAGATATCTGGGCAACGGATTAGCAAACGACACTATTGAATATCAATGGATTTTTACTGGAGCGGTTTTGAAAATTAAAGAGTTGGCGGTGTGACAGCTCCTGTGATAGAATTTCTATTTTTCTATGCGCACTATACTCATTGATCGGCATTACCAATACCATGGGATGTCGCAGCAGCCACTTACTTCACTTAGTCTATATTAGTTCACTAGTTCACGTAGATTAAAGATGAGCAGCGGCGAGTTAACCTAGGAAAGATGCAATAGTAAAACAACTCGACACTTGATGATGCCAACTTGTTGGATTTCGTAGCGATTTGCATGCAGTATACCCACTACTGCCCGTTTCGAAGTCATCATCTGCTTCACTAATACCGGGGGTGTTGTCAACATTCGGAGTCCTGAGAGCCTTCCTGGCCGCACCGGACTCACCAATCTTAAGAACTTCATCCATTTAATGCCTCTCGTCAGGTGCGTAGTCGAACGTAGCCTTTTTTTCTTTTTTTCTTTTCTTCGCAGTTTGAACTGGTACTGTGTTTTCGATCTCTTGCGAGAGAGATGGAAATCATAGAGATATGATGGAGGGGCGGGTCAGAGAGCTATTGGCATCAAGAGCTCCCTGGTGAGCTATCAACCAATCGCATTCCATGCTTGAATGGATTAACTTTGATCGACGAGCGGATCGTCCCGAGCTACTGTTAGAATTACCGACTAGGGTAAGATTGGGTGCACCGACTAACACGGATCAAGACCCCTGCAAGATTAGCGGCCAGCTGAAGGGTCTTAGCGAGGTATTCGGCGACTAGAAACGGATTTCATTTGGTAGTAGAAAAGAAGTTTATTGCTTCTTCCGTCTTTTGATAGGGTACAAGGATGGGCTAGATCGCGATTGAGTACAACCCTGTGAGCTCATTGTGTATTCGTCTACTGTAGTCAAGCATTGTGATGTAATGCGGGATTCCATGCGTACCATTGTCTGGAATAAATCCCCATACTCGCTCGCTCGGGCTGTTGGCACGGTTGGTGCCATACGGGACTTCATAATGGCAAATATGTCGACAACGTCGGGTAAAGGCGACTCAATGACGTACCCCTCAGTATGATTACCACGGGAGCAACAAAGGTGTAACTTGGGTTCCATGCCCTACCAACAGGCTATAAACACTAACATAGTTTATTCCGGGCTTTAACACTTACATATAGCAATACAGACCATAATCTCTAATTAGTGTATATCCCGATAATAGTGACAGGTACTGGCAGTAAGTCTGAAATGATGGTCTAAAACAACATGTGAATGTGATTTATTCGATCCATTATCGCCACGCATTGTCCCAGCCCGCCTGCTCGACAATAAAGGCGATGGCAAGCTCAGAAAACCTGGCCATATGCTGTTGAGGGCAAGTGTCAGCAGGGTTATCATGCTAAAAAGGGCGTTGGAACCTACGTCAAACGAGAAATAACCGAACTCATCGTCAACATCCATAGTATCCTTGGCAGTGTGCACATAAGGGTCGAAATCTCCTAGGAGTGGCCCGCGACCCTCAGCCAGAGGGTTGCCCTCGGACGCGAACGCCGATGGGAAGCCATTCTGGGTGAATGACATGTAGTCTGATCCAGCGCCTGGGGAAAGGCTGTAGACGGCGGCAGGAATAGAGATGTATTCCTTGCTTAACGAGATGGTCCAGGCGGTCAATGCGTCGTCAGCGCTTGTGTCGATCATACCAATGGACTCGGGGGTCGAGTTCCGGGCGACGTAGGCCGTCATGTCCATCTCGAGCATGGCACCGATAGTGGCGCCCTGTTGCTTCTTGTCGCGCGCAATGGCCTGGCTGCCCAGCAACCCACCCTCTTCGGCGGCATACCAGTGAAACTCGACGGGCCCGTTCTTGGGGAGGAACCCGGACTGGGCGAGGACACGGAAGGCCTCGAGAATGCTGACGCTACCGGAGCCGTCGTCGTCGGCGCCGGGGGCGGGTAACAAGGGAAAGAGATAGTTGGCCGAGTCCTGGTGGGCGCCGATGATGGTCAGGGGGAGGGAGGAGTTGCGGACCTTGGGCTCGAAGCGCGCGATAATGGACGGCTGCGGGAAGGGGTGGGTGAAGTACTCGAGCGAGATGTGGGTGTGGAAGGGCGCGGTCTTGATGATGTCGGCGATCTGGTCGTGCAGCCACTGGGCGCTGTGCTCGCCGTAGACGTCGCCGTAGTAGCGGTTGTAGAAGCTGGTGAAGCGCGTCAAGACTGCGCGCATGTTGTCGGTCGAGATCTTGGGAAACAGCGGCTTCACAAGCGACTGGTGCGACAGCGCAGGCAGGTGGGCGCGGCCTGCCCACGCGACGTCCACATCGTCTTGGTAGTCGGTGATGTCCTTGAACTTATGGCCCTCTCGGCGGAGGCGCAGCTTGTCGCCCTCGGTCATCCATTGCGGCGCGTCGCGGTCGAAGACGTGGAGGAGACGCGGTTCGGCGAGCTCGTCGGCTAACTCGGGCCGGAGCGAGACGAGCGCATCGACGGGGTCGGGATGGGCGTCGAGGGCTGCGAGGATGGCATCGTCGATGGCATGGACGGGGATGTCGTTATTGTGATCGAGAGAATCTGGGGCACCGAGGACGACCTGCGAGTCTGCACGCAGCGAAGCCGAGGCTTGTGAGGCGGTCAATCCGAGGAAGAATACTTTCAATATTGCGGAGTTCACCATCTTGAATTACAGTTACGGCGTGCATGTAAGTATATGCTGCCACGAACCGCCACAACCGGCGTCTCTGGTCAATCGAAGCCCAGGCACGTCATTGGCAAGCTGTTAGTTGCATATGCACCTTAGTTTACCCTGAAACTAGAGCATACCTACTTATCGAAGGCTTACCAAATGTCTGGATACATGTACCCAGTTATGACACCCGCGTCGGGATCATGGGTACCTTAGGGTCTGGGTCCACCAAGACGGGAACCCATGGACCATTCAACCCTTAGTTACACTAGTTGGAACATAAGTGGATCTGCAAAGGCGTGCGCTCGCCAGGATAGCTGAAACTCCGCGACATCCAAGGGCCAACATAATTCGTCGAAGTCGTCATGAAAGCCCGGTCTACTCCGGTCACTATGATCGTCATTCCATTGAAACATGAAGTGTCGGCCGATCCGTTCGTTCGGGACGAAACCGAGCTCTTACCCGCTGCTAACTCCATCGCTCAAAGTGAACATACCCGAGAGGAAGAGCCATCGTCCCCGGATACCGCGTGTATAGCAGCATCTGGTAAGACCAGTTGCTAATTCGTTTCCATGCGTACGGCGTCCTGTCAACAATACAGAGGTATCCCTCGTGGCCCATTTTGTATGGGGGCGTAAGCGTACGTATGAATAGAGGAGAGAGATATAGGGAGGAGTGTGATGTTTGATATAGACCAATCAGGGATGCAAGAGCACTGTGTTCTTGAAACTATTGGACTTTCGCGCCTTGATAATCATCTCATACATTGAACAGAGAATAAATCCAATATAAATATTGCTTCCAAGTCCGCCTAGAAGTCAGGTAAGACTACATTATCATCATAATTGAGTTCAAGTTGAACAAAAGTCTAGAGCCAAGCCGATGTAGTAGAGCGACCATGGGCTATTAGGAATCTAAGGTACAGGTATGTCCCGGACACCTTCATAGGGTTATATATAATGAATTTTATTCTATTGTGTCGTAACAGCTAAACTAGGCTACAGCGCTCCCCAGACCCGTTATTCATTGTCCGGCCTCGATCCACCCTAAACTTCATCCAGGTCAATATTAGAAGACTCCTGTGTATTCGATTCATCGTCGATCTCCTTCCCTGCAGAATCTTCGGCGTTTAAGAGAGAAGGCCCCCTTTCTGCCTCCCCTGGCCGATATTCTCGACGTTTTATCGCGGCCTCCTTCTTTTTGGCGTGATGCTCCCTGCGTTTGGCTCTGCAGTTTGCGCAGGTTTTATATTTAGAATCCTCTAATTCCGTGCCACACCAAGCACATTCCCTGTTTTGGGTACGTTTGATTCGGCGATTTGCTTTAACTTTTCTGTCTTTGGCTCTGCAGTTTTCGCAGCTTTTAAATTTAAGATCCTCTAATTTCCTACCACAAGGACATTCGCCTTTTCTGCAACGTTCGATTCGGCGTTTTGCTGGCTCAGCACTGGTGGTTGGTACCTCTTTGTCTTCTTTGGGTTTGACAAAACACACTAAGTTTCTTCTTACTTTGCCGGATTTGGAGGCGCCATTCTGTGCCTCTAATTCTGTCGACGGACAGGCAATATCAAATATATCTTCGATATACTCAGAAAAATCGTAGACTTCCTCTTCCTCTTCTTCAAGTGTGGCAACAAACAGTGAATGAAGAGTCGTAGTACGTGTGATGGCGTTCTGCGGCAAGTCTATATCGATACCATCGATCAGGGGTACGAAAAGCGGCCTAAACAAAAACCAAATTATATCTACCAGGAGTACAGGGGTGCTCTGAGTGGTAACATATTAGTGGCGCACGAGATCGTTTCTGGGAATAAGACATACCCACCCGGAAGATGGTTTGTAATTCACGTAGTAACGAGGAATGCTATGAGCAACCTCTAGGATGTCTACCAAAATTGCGCCTTCCAGAAGAAGATTGCCACAATCTTTAGAGGCGTTTTGGCCGTGTTTGTGCATACTTGTTTGCCGCCTCCTCCACATCAACACATGTGGGATGACACAGTGATGGCTATCACGGACTGGACAGGCACCTCGAAGCTCAGATACTCGAGCTAGTGTGCCACGCATTGGCGATCCCTGGATAGGCGAGTAGTATACCGCTGCAAGCTGCGGGGGCCGTTTCGTTGAGGTCGCTACTAAACGGATCACGTCAGCCACGATACGGAGGGGATGATGGTATTGTGCAAAACTACGAAGCAGATAGAAGCTGCCCAACGGATGGTTGGCGATCCTGAAAAGGCGAGAAGGCAAGTCCTCAAGGCAATTTCCTTCGAGACTCACATATGGTGAGCTCCAAAGAGGTAAAAATAAGCTGCAGCAGTCGTCTTGGAAATACTCAGATATTGCAATGTTCGGGGTGGACGATATTGAATGCCATTGGGGCCATCAGCAGTCCCAAGACACTTCGCAATGCGGTAAAAACGCGTGTTTGGCGGTTGCTCTGTCGCAGTCTTTCCAGATAGTAACTGGGAGGGTAGAAGAGTTGTCGGGAATACACAGCCACCGGATAAACACCGAATAAAAATTAAAAGAGTAATGAGTTGTGGAAGAGACGGACCCTTGGGTAGGTAGCTACACTGGAGCTTAGTTGTGTACGACCCAGCTTGGGCCAGGACCCGAAGCTCATCCACATAATTAAGCGCCAGGTAGCGACTGATGGCTCAGACTGTAGGAAAGCGCGAGGAGAAATTTATAGATAAAGACCCTCCCAGTTCGCAGTATCCGTACAACCAAATGATGGGGTCCGGCCCAGAACTCGGGGGCCCATCTACTCAATTACTTCCTTCCGAAGGCGAATATAGATCTTGAGACGGTACCTGCATTTATTTCACGGGCGTTCCAAAGACGGCACACCTTTCTAAACTGGGGGTTAAGTTGGGAGAGAAGCTCTGGACTCTACTCTAAAGGGGGGTGGAATAGAAGGATTTCGTAGTCAACACCTCTAGAATCCGAGGCACTACCTAGGATGAATCAACCTATATTTGCTGTACATATTTTGGCGGAATCTAAATTGCAACTGACAAGACACCCATGTGCTGTTACACCACTAATAGGCAGGTGATAGGTGCTTGATACACATAGTAATGACTTCTGGATAATAGCAAGGAGAAAGGAACCGCTCCACACATCGGGATGGATCCTCCCTCCCACTTCATCGGCTTCAAAAGAGAGTCGCTGCCCTGACAGTGACATATAAACCTAACCAAGTAATATATTGGACTTTGTTCCATTGTCCGTGAAATGTTTGTTCATTTTGAGTTCTGTTTCGTAATGTTCGCCAACCCATCCAGCCAGTCCTGATGTCCATTGAGCATCCTATTAGGTTTCGTGGTTGCCAGTTGAGCAGCGGGCTTTCCAATTTGTGATTCTTGCGTCAGGATACGGACCACGCCCCATGCCATATCCTCCACAATCCAGGCATGGTACAAATCTAGTGCAGAGTCCTCGTCGCCATCCTGCCAGGCCCGCCACGCAATTCTGCCTGGCGTGCCGGGAGAGGGTGCGACTGACTCCCAGACCTCTGACTGGATTGGTGGGAAGCCGAACGTAGAAAAGCGGAACTGGTCACCCTTTTCCAACTTAGGGCCTGAGCTTGGCGGCGTGATTTGGCTCGCGTTGTTGTAATAAGATTCCCATTTCGTGATGTCGCTAAGGTAACCCCAAACTTGTTGCGCTGTGATCCCTTTGACGAAGATTTCGTTCGATACGAAGTTGTCGGTAGTACCGGGGAGATACCTTTCTGGCCATATGATATGGGAAGGCATGTTGTTGTTGTTGTTGTTGTTGTTGTTGTCTAAAAGAGGATTAAAAGTCAGTGAGCGTCGGACTGGTTGCATCAAAATTATAGAGATTTATGTTATACGTATGTGATCTATTACACTGCATGAACTCCATCATCTCTTCGAAATGAGCGGCATAGCAGACTTATATACAACTTGAACTTCTACGCAACATTCAACGGTAGTATCTGGTGTAAAGGAACAACCTCCAAAGAGTGGTCCCTCGCACCAATCAGCTAGGGCGGGGTTACCGCCGGAACAATATTTAGTAGATGGGCCCAGCACACGTTTTCGGCGTTTATCAGTGGCTGCTATTGGCAGAACCCTGGATTTATAAGCAAATCTAACTGGTTGCCCCTTACCAAGCCCAAGTTGCGCGTTAGGAACGCCTGGTAAACTATAATCTGTCACAACAACCCCATAAATTTTTGTATGAAGAATTACAATCAGAACACACTATATAAGCAATCTAATAAGCAATGGGCCTTGTCCATTCACTCAACAGGGCTCACACAAGTGGTTTGAACGTATGTATTGGGGAGCATGAGCTGCTACTCGAGGCCCAGTGTGCGCTTTTGTTGCGTATGCTGTTGTAGCCGGCTACCCGAACTAGGACTTAAATAGCTGCTTATACTTATGCCCTAACTGTTGTTTATTCTTTGAGAGGCCAGGAGGGTGCTTTTAAGGCCTGGCTAGTACGCTGTTGTAGCCGGCTATTTACTAGGTTTCGAAGCTAAGGGAAGGTATAAAAATCCTCTGACTACTACTAAAAACCACCCCTTTCATAGGTGGAAAAGTGTGGTGATAAGGAAAATCCCTCGCAGCTTATTCGCGGCGAAGGGGACCCTTTATAGGTTAGGCCCCCCCCTACCGGGGGACGTGCGAGGGTGCTAATATGTTGGGGAATAGAACATATCGTAATGACTATAAATACCTACCGCCATCCACTCTAACGACGGAGATATAGGTCTAATACAAACTCTACAGACTATTACCTGGTAGATGTAGATACTAATAGTGATGCCGCATCATATACCAACATTGATGTATACATAGGGTTTGACGTCATAACTTAACATCGATCGTTGTATAAAATATTAGATAAATATGTTCGCAAGGTAGGTCGAATAGGCTTAGGAGACAAAGCTACAGCAAGGAAATCGCTTCTACTTCTTCACCTGGTTACTTGTTTATTATGGGATGACGGCCAAGAATATCATACTTCTTATCAGATCCATCAACAACATTGATAAACAAAGCATCGGCGTTACAATCCAAACATCACATCGAATCAGCTAGCATACCAGATTTCTCTCATTCGTCAACGTCGGAAATTAGTTATCTCCTTGTATAGGAGTGTCTGCCGTCGCGTGTGGGTGTGCGGTGATTTGAGATAATCTGTCAGAACCAGAAGGGGCATCCCGGATGATGTTTGTTCAACCATCTCGGAACATGAGAGTTTCTCAATCTAGGCTCAAGATATACGCCCAACTACAACTACATACGAGGGACAGCCCGAAAGTAAGTCAGCGGGCGACCAATGTTTCATCAAGCTGCATCAGTGTCAACTCCAACGGATTGGCTCTGGAATGCCCGGGTATAATGCATAAGGTTCCGCTCATGACTTGTTGGCAGTGGCTACATAGTTGCTACTTATCGGGCAAGTGCTCCAGGCTGAATAGCCAACAAAAAATTCTAAGTAGGTACTTAATGAAGAGACTGTGTGTGTGGATGCGTGCCTAATCCGAGACAAACGATTCATTATGAACGCAATCGAGGGAAGAGGGGCCTGCCGCAGGTCTACGTATCCCTATGGCCATTATACTCAGTCTAAAGCTGTTGACAACGTTCTCTTAAGAAGCTTGAAGTCTACCCAATACCAGACAGCGTAAGATGCCGTCGACTTACTTATAACACCATGTCTCATCCCCTCCGCATTGCCATCTCGAGTGGTGGTCTCGCCGGCGCGTCTTTGGTGTATGCTCTCCTTCAGTATCCCCATCTCGACGTCCACATATTTGAGTCTGCTCCCGCCTTCAAAGAAGCTGGTCTAGCCTAGGAGTCACCCGAAATGCGCAAGCCGCGCTCGACCTCATCGGCCTACCGGCCCCTCAACTTCTGAACCGCGCTGGAGCTATTCATATGCGCGGTGTGCGCTTTATGATAGCTTAACCTGAGGGACAAGGTGGCGTGATCAACGAGATCGATGATATTATTGCAGGGAAACATCTTACAAGCATTGTCCATCGCTCTGCGTATTTTCAAGAGCTGCTAGCTGATGGGCGATGCTGTGCACGCTACTACGCCTTGACAAGGCTCTGGTGGTGGTATGTCTATCGAAGATAGCCTTATTCTTTCCACCTTGCTAGGGCGTGCGAAATCACCTATTGAAGCTCAGGCGACCCTCAGGGCTTATGACCAGGTTCGCCGTCCTCGCACGCAGCGCATTGTTGAATCGAGTCGGGGTACAGGGGCGGTGTTGATTGGCAATGGAGAGACGGGAGTTGAAATGAAAATGTTGGGGATTCTATTGCCGAGGCGGGACTTCATCCCGGATATTGATATGCTATAACATCGCAATGACGCGATACGGAAGATGGACGATGAGTTGGTTGCCTCAACTTATCCCGGGAGCACCGCTCCTTACTTGCATGAATGAGTTTCACGAATGAAAGAATTGCGTTTCGTGCTTCAACTGTTTAGACAGTCTTGTCGTAGAGTGATCCCTTTTTTTCTTGGACCAACCTCGGACTTGGAAATCGGTTCCTGGCAGCTTGTCCCTCGATGCGTCTAGGTCTTTGATACGATATTTCTTAGTCCTATCTTTTATAAGCTTCGTTTGCTTCAGTCCATCGTTCTCTTTCCAAGTGGGACCGTACAAGCAACCACGAAAGGGAGGAAGACACACAACGTTTCGAATTTCAAGGGGCTTATTCTTTTAGCCTTTACCCAGCTATAGCTGTTTCCATTATTGAATCCTATTACATTGCATTCGATCAACAAGTTCCCCATTCATTCAAGTGATTGTTTCCAGCCACGCAACGGTGAGTCGAAAGCATCCAACACTTTTCCAGCAACTGCGTCAGAGATGTTAGTTTTCTCGACCAAAAAGGTGGCCCCTTCAAATCTCCTCTGTGTAATGACAGTTCTGGTTCCATTTCTGAAGCTAGAGCGAATGCTTTTCTGCACCAACTATACAAATTATCATCGATACAGGCGCGATGGGGGGCCTCGAATATACTTCCGTTTCCAGATTCAAAGTAGTGCGAACGATACGGTCTCACGACTCACTCCTGTGCCTGAGGGTTGGGTCACTCACGCTATTAGGTTAGAGATCATAGCCTCAAACACTACCTACACGCTTTATGCGCCATCAGTTCTCGGACCAGATCGTCGAATTCAAGTTGGGCAGGCTCCGGCCAGTACTGTGAGTGGGGGCAGTGGTTCATTTGTCGGGAGTGTAATCGGCGGATTCGCGACGTGTAACGGAGCTGGAATTGCCAATAGTTACCCACATAAAGATATTGCCTACTTCCAGACTTGGAGGTACATTGGCTTGGGACAGCAGATATCATCGACCGTTTTTGTAGGAACTCGTACAGGTCGATGATCATGAGCACAGGTCGGAAATTCATAGTAAACACGTATCTATGAACGCCTGGAAGATCAAATATTAGTTGTAAAGAAGCACCAGGACCGGACAAGACGATCAAGCAACATGAGTTTCACACTTGCATAAAAATACACTTGATACAATATGGATATTTTTGGCTATCTACGATACACTGGAAAAGTTCAGGCAGCTGGAATTAATACTAATTGCTATAGCTTCGGTTTGTGCGATAATTCGAATTCACAGAGAAGAAGCGCTTATAAGATAATGATATTGTACGTTGCATTCTGGAATTTCTTTGCTATGGTTAATTGCAGTAGACACGTCGAGCCGGAACGTGACCTTGCCTTGTATATGCGTGCGTCGCTCTCTATATAACTGGGTACTATATCTGTTACAAGGGCTTGAGATCAAGGGCTTGAGAAGTGTTCAGATTGACTAATAATCAACTATGGGATCAAAGGGGGTCTGCCTCCCCAGTCCTCCCATTCAGCCAAGGGCAGATTCTGGGCTTATTTATATGCAAATAACTTCCTCCAAGCTAGCTAGGCTCCCTTTGCCTTTGCGCCTTCGTATTACTGTCTCGGATAGATCAGATAATACGGGAAGGCAAACAGGAGCCTCTGCTATCCATAGGCTTTGCTACCCGATCATATGATTATTAATAAGGCGCGAATATGCAGCTCGCCAGACCTAGGGGCTGGCCTAGGTCAGTACCTAGGCCAGTACTGGTCCCTGGGATCCGTGTGACAATATCCAACCGATGACATGACCAAATTAAACGTCTCTATACTCGCAAATAACCCTCAAATATCGACGAACCGGGTAAGGACCAGCTGAGTTGGTGACCTGCAAGACAAGATGGAAATCGGTAGGTTTGCCAGTGTAAGGGTTCGACCATGGCGCTGGTGCAGTGATCTGAATTTCGCTGCCTAGCACAGCTTGAGCCAAGCCAGCATCATTGAGAACAGCTATATCCCCAGTCGCCGGCCTCAGTGCTTGCAATTTGATGTCAATATCGTCTGGGATGAAGCTTGTCGATTCCGGATATATGCCCCATAGAAAGGTCAATTTGCTGTTATCCGCAGGGTGATCTGGGTCGTACGTCAAGTTGGCAGAGAATGTATATGTCTGATTCGTTTTAACTTTGACGAACAGGGGATCTGGACCTTGATTCCCATTCACATTGAGCACCGGGGGGTGGCCTGCTTGAATGAAGTTGGGTGTAAGAGTCCATTGCATACGGGCTGCAAAGTCGTCCTGGTAGGCACTTCTCCAGCGCCAGATAGACGCTTGATTGGTCTCCCATACATTTCCATCAGCACCTGTGACGGAGTCGGCCGCATTGACAAAGTGATTAGCAATGCTAAACCCCCCATCATCATCTGGAGCTTGCGCCAGATTATATCTACCACCCCAGGTTCCCCAGTTAATGCGATCACGATAAACCAGGCCATTTTGAACAAGCCACAGAAAGCTAGGAGTATCACCCTCCATGCCAAATTCGATTTGGGGGTACACTGATCCAAGGGGACCGAGCCTGATGTTCTTGTCAAGCCACGGGTCTAAGACAGTCTCGTTCGCAACACATGGGCAGTTCGCAACGTTTATGCCGGGCCATGTAGCTGCAGGGTACTCATTGAATGCATGTATGGAGATCACGTAGAATATGTCTGGATATCTGGCTCGTATCCATGCGCCACTGTTGTCTTGGTCGGATATGGCGTAGAGCCTGATACGAGACCGCAATTCCCGTGCTTCAGCAGATGACATCGTGTTATCCATGTAGTATAGTGCTTGAGCCAATGTGTTTGTACCTCCCCAGGCAGCGATGAAAAGTGGTTCACTAGACTCTTGGAGGCTGGAGATAATGCGCTGTGCACCATCGCTCATCGTCTCATTGAGCGCAGCCAACCCATAAGTCTATTATCGGTTAGCATTGGGTTTCTTGGTGAGAGGAAACAATAATAGTTGACAGAGCCTCTCCCTCTACTTGAGAAAACAAGAGTATCGTAATGGCAACGCGATGGAAGGGGAAAATCTTTTCTCACCATTGGGCCAGAGGTCAAGAATTGAGAGAGTTCCTCTGCGCTCCGATATAAAGCCGTGGGATGGACATGTTGATTTAGGTTATCAACCACATCCCCATACGCCTCGACGATGCGTTTCATTTCTTCCACGTGAGTAGCATTCTTGAGCCACCAGGATGTTGTAGCACATAGTCCCTTTGTCTCGAATTCGTTTGAGTAGAGGAGATATCTCACTAGAGACATGGAATCATCGGGCTCGTTCAAGATATCTGACATGATGAATATCCGTGGTTTCCAGTCGAATGACTGCAGTGACTCTTGGACCGAGCCATTTCGAATGCCCAAGGAGATGCTCGCACCCGTCGGCTGCACAGCTGCACAAATGGTTATGCAGCTCGTGAAGAGTTTCCAGAACGCCATGAGAGTCTGAGTGCCAGTATTCAAGTTGGGTTACAGAGTTGATAGCCCCCAAAGATCATGTGATAATGCTCTGGAAGAGTTGTAGAATAGCTACTGCATCCAACATATATTCGGCAATGAGAATGGTTCGTTGGTAGAAAATCCTACAGCAATCTAAATATTGACAACCTTTGCTCTTGGCCTCCCTCCTCCTTTCTGCAAGAATCATTACCTTATGCGTAGAACCTACTAGCTCAACTAGCTTGCTTAACACCACACAGTGGTATTCACCATCCCTCCGTCTTAATTGCCTACATGCGTATATTAAGCCGTTCAGATAATACCAGCCAAATGCATGGCTCTGTCCCCTCGTCCTCATACGCAAAATGCGAACGTACCTGCAACCTACCGAAAGGGGGGCCGGCGTCCCCGCACGACGTCTTGCCCTTAAGTAATGCCGAAGTGGAGGAAGCGGATCATGTTGGGGTTTGTGGGATTCTTCGCACCCAATCGAATCTTTTTCGCATTGCAAGGGAGTTCGTATATCTGTTTCCCCCACCTCTAAATCTGCGCTGACGTCGACGATACTGATGCCGTAACTTCACTCGGAGCGGTTTATCTTTGATCCCTCGGGACTTCTCTGGTCTTTCCTTTGCCTCTTGCCAGTTCCATCCAAGATGGGTCCATGGCGGGAATTTCTTGTTCAAGTTCAGATTACCTAAATAGAATAACGTGAAAACAGGTAATAATATAAAGTGGCATGTGGGTGATAGTGTAAGGCAGGGGTACCCATCTGGGAGGTGATGAACTAGAGCCGATACGACCGCCGTGCCGCCATAAGGAATCAGCAGTAGCATTCATCATTTCCCCCGAGTGTTCAGCGCTGCTTTTGCGCTCAGGAATGAGAGGTCTTCTTTGCGTCCTGCCTTCTTAGCCAGGAGCCTTTGTCGCTCCTCACTCGCCTTGATTGCCTGCATTCTCTTAGCGTGCAAGACCTTCAAGCGCTCGTTTTCCTTTCGCAGACTGTTTTGTTTCTTTTACATCGCTATCTTCTGGTACTGGGCGCTCTGTGCTACATGAGTCTGTGCCTACTGGAACACAACCTTGCTCTGTTGAGCTTCACGTGTCAGCGCATTCTGGTGTTCCTGGATTCCTAGCTTCGGCTGTCCTGTTTGCTGCTGGAAGTCGTTGCGATTAGCATTGTTACGCCCGTGGCGTTATTGATATAGTTACATTATACTAAGGAAATCTTCATAGCGTATCAAACTGCATTTAAAGTTATGACACTTTCTACAGCGAGTTTTTAGAGCCTAAATGCATAACCTAGTTGTGCGCCATGATGACGTAAAAGTTAAAAATATACGCAAGTCGTTAGTTTCTATCCTGTCATTGGTATATAATTAGATTCTTCATAGGAAGTCACAAGTACTGCGTACACACTATAACACCTACCGAGAGACTACCTAGTAGGAACGCATCTAAGAGTGGGAATCTGCATATTGTGTATATAGTCCTACAAATGTTGATCTACTTATGTTTCGAGAGGTTACTTCCGTGATTCGTGATTTTGAACTAAGTGATGGCAACCCCCTAAAGGTCACCAACGAAGCGAAAGGTGAGCCCCTTAACCTTTTGGCCTCCGAGTTTTAGCTCGCATCTCACAACTTCGTAATTTTCTGTTTCATAACAACGAAGAATCTCCTCTTGATCTCGGTCTTGGACCAAGAATGCACTTCCATGCACAACCTCTCCAGGACTATCCATCAGAGCCTTGTATTTTCCTCCCCATAGTTTAAGGATCCCTCCCTGGACAGAGGCATCCTCGTATGACGGATCCACACCAAGAATGCGGCCTAACACTGAAGAGTCGGCAAGTGTTCCATAGAAGAAGTACCAGACTGGATACTGGCTTTGAAAGGGTGCGAGAACCTGATCCCCTGCAAAGGAAGGTCGGAACTGTGGCATCAAAGTATCGATTCCCAGAGTAGGGTATGCGGAAGTAGCTGATAGGTTTTTAGCCGCCATGGAGTATGGAACAAATGTAAGTTGGAATCGCAACTCATTTTTCGATAGGTAGGCAAGGATATCTTCTTTGGCGGCCATGTCTACCTTGCACTACGGTGCCTGGAGTTAGCTGTATCATAATCGAATACAAACGTGACAAATTGTCATGTTAAACTTATAAGCGAGCTATTGGGTAGGCATCATAGCAGCAAGGCTTCATCTTTTGATAACGCATCTTGGCACCGGTTCTTCATAACAGGACATCAGAGGCTCTACACATGATTCGACGCGTCTGATAGAAAAGGGAATCAAATTATGGCAGAAGGAATTCGCGATTCTCGTGCGTGCGACTTGTTTGTGCAGAATGTTGTTACCTTACTTCGGTAATCAGGTGCCTAGAACGCAGTTGAATGGATACATAAAGCAAGGAATACCTAAGATTACTGATATTACTCACGAATATGGTGGGTTTCCCATCGTCATCAGTGCCATAGTGTACTGGTGGATCTTCCATCAACTGCGCAGCCAGCTTTAGCGCCTCCAGGTTATTAATTGGACCTTCTAGTCTTAGAAGGTAGCTCTGATTGTGAGCCGTAGTCGGAATGGCCGATGGCTTTGGAGCCTTGAATCTGCTGAAATACTCATACGCCTCTTTGTCGAACCCCTCCGCTTCTTTTTCGGCGCGTACCATCTTCCAATGGGATTCAGACACCCTGGGCCCAGACAAATTCGACCTATGATCTTGAATTTCCTTGAGCGCCTGGCAATACGAAAGTCCGAATAAGGACTGCCACCTTTTGATATCTACATCGTCTGGTTCGTCGGGTTGTTCGGATTGCCGGATCGCAACCTGGGCCATGGACTCGAGTTCGCTCATGAAATCCATGATCGCTGGTAGATGATTGTGGTATATTGAAAGTAGACGACGGATTGAAACTTATTCTGACCTGCCGATGAAGAATGGTACGGCTCTCGAGCTTTTGAGGAGAGGCGACGATGTGTTGGGGGCGGAGAAAATATATAGAAGCGGACGCATAAAAGTACCTAGGTAGGATAAATAGTATGCAGGTGCCTGGAATGCCTAGCAACATGAATGCATAGTAAGGTTTTAGTCTGCACCTTAACACGTTGGGCCGCAGGGTTAGCCAGATTGTAGGATTAACTTTCACGGTGCATTCAGAGTCATCTACTAAATCTCTTCTATATTTATTTACCGCTTTTAGATCCACCACAGAACATATCTGGAAAAGGGGGCAGCGTGAAAGCGCGCCTATTCCAACAACTGACAACCAGGACTGGGTAAACCCTGACTGTCTAGGGCTTAAATCATATGTCCAGAAGTAGACCAGTATATATAGCCTGGCCCATTAACAACAACATAACTGTCATTCCCTAGCTAGGTTAATTATCAAATCAATCCTAGATCTCAGCGAGAAAGCAGTAATTATAAATAGGTGGCGGGAGCGGTATCCAAGGGAATGAAGGTCTCCGCCAAAAATCCCCATCTCCATAACTGCCTAAATATATTATCTGATACACAAAATTTTAAGCCTAGTAAGCCAAATAGTCCTTCCTATGCATAAATAAGTCATTATCTCGATCTTTACATGTTCGCACGAGGATTTCCCCTATGCTCACTATTTCCAAGATGCGATTTGTTGAGGATCCCAGATACCGCATTCTATGAGACCTCATCGGTTAATATACTTACAAAATTCTGTTTTAGAACAATTTTATGAAGAATAAATAGCCAGGCTCTTGTAAATGTTTCGAAAGATCAAATAACTATTAACTAATAGTGAAAACTGTGACAGTCTAAATGATAGCCCTATAGTCGTTTCAAACTTGCGCAACCCGCTGGGACTCATCTTCGAATCTATTATCATCCCAGGGGGAGTTTTAGGCTTAATAGGAAACTTTAAACTCCCTTAAGGTTACCACTACCAACACTTGTGTACAGCTGAAGGGGATTTCGAAGTGGGAATTATGGGGTCATAGTAACCGGAAGTAACTTGTTCCGATGCCGAACCTGTTAGTTAGACAGTCCTAATTTAGCGGGCCAAATCCCTCGATCTCCCATACTTCAGAACTAATCACATCACGATGCTCAGCCTATTCCAGCGCTTCGGCCTAGGCACGCGAAAAGATCGTTATCCTGGGGCATCTATTAACGCTTCTGCCTCAATTCGAGTCCTCAAACTGAGGCGCTTAGAAAATGATCGAATCGATTGTAAGCTGAAGACTATCAACATTGCTATAAGCGGGGAGACTGCTTATGATGCGCTCTCCTACAGATGGGGCGATATAGCAGACCCGAAAATAATTCGCTGCAATGGTGTGTCTTTCAAAGTACAGCGGAGCCTTTTTCAGGCCTTTGCCCGGATATGGTCCAAGGATCCGGAACTATTAATATGGGTTGATGCCGTTTGCATCAATCAGAATAACTACGCGGAGCTATCAAGCCAGGTTCAAATTATGGGCACAATCTATCAGCGAGCTCGTCGCGTCATCATTTGGCTTGGGGAGGCTGATGAGTTCACTGATCTCGCCTGGCGGGCTCTACTGGAAGCGTCGGCTCCCGCTTCGAGCACTGTCGTGAGTGAGCTGGAGGCTCGGCTGGCGGGAATGAGTGACCTTGAAGACATATGGCTCTCACTACACAATCTAGGACAGCGAGAATGGTTTTACCGAGCCTGGACGTTTCAAGAACTGTACCTTGCACGACGTGCAACAGTCGTTTGTTCTGATTATGAGATGGACTGGGACAGATTCCACCATGCTTTGGGTTGGCTCACTGTGCTACTGCGCCACAGAGCTGCTTCCACTTATTCAATGAAAGCAAAGAACACGCTTCAAACGCTACTGCGCTCAGTTGAAAGCCTTTCTACATCCGACGCGACTTTCTCGCTCACGGACTTACTCAGTCGGACCATCCATCGCTCTTGTGATGAACCTAAAGACAAAATATATGCTCTTCTGGGCGTTTTGTTCCGTAAGGATGGATTGAGACTTTCAAAAGATTCCCTTCCTATAGATTACAGCATGAATCCGGAATTTGTCTACACGCAAGTATCACACGCGTTGGCTATACGCTCAGCGTGGACAGAACCTGGGAGAACGAAATCAGAGCCACTGGACCTGGGTATCTTGCATGGTGCTGGCATGGATGCACATAGCCGACGGTTTCGAACCACTTGGTTTAAAGGATTGAAAGTTAATAAAAAGCTTGGAGACCTTCCTTCCTGGGTAACGGATTGGACCGATAATGAGGCAGTTCTTTCTTGGTGTGAACAGACCTACATCAAGAGGCATAAGTGGCGACCGATCATCAACACCGATGGCCTTAAGCTGGGTGCAGCCGTCAACCCACACGACAGTGGCATCAAGTCTAAGGAGTTGCTACTTAACGGTGTGGCTCTCGCACGGCTTATAAAAGCCAAATCGAAAACCAACGACCATGTAGAGTTTTATCTCGAGGAGCTTCCGCGATGTGTCTGTAATGGCAATCTCCTGTCCCAAGCACTTCAGCCCATTGTTACCTACCCCTATATCCGGTGGACTTCGGAGACCCCCACCGAAGACCGAGCCCGGTATCCTATTGACTCTGCTTCGCACATTTACCACTCACCTAAGGTTTTGCGCGCGCTCGCAAGCCACGACCGAATGAGATGCGAATGTTCTCGAACTCCTTTTTTTCACACGATCATAGCCTCAGTTCTTGCATTGGTTGTGTCGATAGTCTTCAGATCCCTCACAAATTATATATTCGTATTAGTATGCTGGATCGCGGTGAAGGACAGCAGGATACAGGCCGGAAAGCCCTCCCGAAATTTCTACCTAGACATCGTAACTACAAAAGAACACCCAACTGTGGCTAGTGAGGGTGATTGGATTGTGTCGCTAGCTGGAGAACAGGGCCTGTTCCTTCTCAAGCCTACCAAAGATGGCAAGTTTAAGTTGGTTCGAGGACTTCTACAACACGAAGATATAGAACCAAGCTACCAGGTATCACGCATCGATGCTAATGGAAGCAAATTGGTCGATTGGACGTCTCATTATCAACACCAACAGCGGGGGTTTTCAGCAACGCCATCTTGGCGAGACTTTCGCGTACTTCCTATCAGCTTGTCAATGGTTTGATCCAACCATTGTCATTATTACATTCCCAACAACCCTTAACTACAAGCCAGGCCACAGAAAGTGCAAGATTGGTAAGGCTATAGGCCAATGGCTTGTGTCACTGAAATCTCTAACTACCTAGAATGTGCCTCTCATGCATACGGCACTTCCTGATTAATATTGATGGCTAGGATGCTCAAAAAGAAAAAAACAATTTCCCTCGTTCCGAGCAAGATAGGTGTCATTCCAATAGAAGCATTCAAAGCTATCAATGTTGCAGCCAAAGTCTTGGCATCAGTTTGACAGTTGTGAGCGACCGAATGAACACGGGTGGAGAAAGGGTGAGTGATTCCTCTTTGAGATATAATCGAATTCAGAGGGACAATCTAGCACATACGACCATAGGATCTGGAAAACGCGGGGTCCCGTCCGCTCCCCCATAGCTAAGCCAGATACCGCCAGATTAGTAGTTGGGTCGGTGACGACCAGCGAATCCCTGGTGTTGTATGTTTTGTTTTTATTGCCATATTTTGGCAATACAACACGATATTGTATCAAGTTTCAAGGCGATACACAATATAGGCAGGATACGATTTAGGAGACGTCAGGAGTCAAAGTAGGAGCATTGGGACCAAAGGATTATCAGTCGAAACAACAGACCTCTGTGATTTCGAGTGGCGGGTTCACTTAGCCCCAATTAAGCTGCGAAGGATTTAACGTACGTTGGATAACATGGTACAATAATAACACAGTGCTACCCCGCTACCATTCAAACAAAACAAAACGGACAGCCAGTAACGTTCTAGAACTCTTCCCTATAGGATAAGAATATTCGTTTAAACATGCGCCGACTGACCTCGTCCGGGTCGTCGCGTATCCATCGGCTTTCATGAAGATACAGGAGCGAGAAAAGCCGACTCTCGCGCAAGTTCCAGGACCCTGCACCATTAAGCATCTCGGTATCGGAGAATATGTCCAGACGACATGCAGCGGGACAAGCCATACACGCAGCAGCGCTGGGCCTACCCTACCAACCAATTACTTAAGAAAATAGAAAGGTAGATTGATTTTAATATTTGTATATAGCCCTGCATCATCTGCCTGTATAAAGTAGGTTATTGCAATCGCTTGTGGCTATTTCTGTGGCACTTTCGGTATAACCAATCGGCTCAACTGCCTCACCATCGAGCTGTACTTTGTTCGACAATTAGCCGCGAAGCCTGTCTCTCAGCTGTAAAATGCGACGTAACCGGCAAGTATGCCCGTCTCTACTTAGAGAAGAGGGCCTTATAGGGGCATCTTATTAAACGCGAGGTACCTGCGCGTCCGCGAACATCCTTCTAACACCATTGGTCCTCTCAACATGTTTATGGGATTACTTTTCGGCGCGGCCCTCTGGGCGACGTCGCTCTTGGGAGTAGCAGGCGCATCCTTTCCTATTCCGCAGCGTGACCAATACATTCGATCACCACATAGGAGATCGAGCCTGCAATCCTCCTACGACTATGTGATTGTAGGAGCAGGAACTTCTGGCCTGACTGTGGCTGACCGACTCTCAGCAGACGGGAAATGTGAGCTCTCATGAACCAGGAAGATCCACCAGGTTCTAAGTAATGTTTGAAACCAGCAACCGTTTTGGTTATCGAAAATGGCAAGATTGGTACGTGGTAGATCAGTATTTGTATCTATGGGAATGATGATTCGCTAATCCCTATTACTTATTACTGATAGTCGATTCTCCAAGAATCAGCCAAGTGTACTCCGGAGTCGCGGCAATGGGACCAACATGGTCGTACCAGATCAATTCGGTGCGTCAACCAAACTTGAACAACAGGTCAACTACCGTTATTGTCGGGAAACTGGTCGGCGGAAGCTCTGCAATAAACGCTATGATGACCATCCGAGGGACGTCAGACGATTACGACCGGTGGGGAAGCTTCTTCGGCAAAGACTCTGCTTGGTCATGGGAGGGTTTACTGCCGTATTTCAAGAAAGTGAGTCGCCTCCAAGGTATTTGCAGGTGACTGTTCTAAACGTAGCAGGCCGTGAACTTTTCGCCGCCCGATGATGCTGTCGCCAAGTCCGTAAACATCACTTGGGACAACTCGTACTGGGGCAATACCTCGAGTGTTCACACCTCATGGCCCCATTTTCAGTGGCCTGCACTAGGTTCGTGCCAACCAAAATCTAATTTCGGACTTCCTTCTCATTCTAGATGAAGAGGCACAGGTCGAGGCATTCAGAGACATTCCAGGGGTTGAATTCCCACCAGACAGCGGCTCGGGGAAAGCTGGCGTGTATTGGTTTCCAACATTCATGGACCCCGAAAAGGTAGAAAGATCTTACGCTAGAACGGGCCACTTTGACCTCATCAACAGGACTAACTTCGAAGTAATCACCGACTCCAAAGTTACTAAGATATTACTTGATGGAGGAGTGGCTACCGGCATCTCATTTGAGCAGAAGGCCGAGAACAGTACGACCGTTGTCACGGTCAAGGCGAACAAAGAAGTCATCGTAGCAGCCGGTGCAATTCACTCGCCGCAGCTGCTCCAGCAAAGCGGCATTGGACCAAGTGCACTTTTGAAATCCGCGGGCATAGAGACTATTGTCGACCTCCCAGGTGTCGGACAGAATTTCCATGACCACCCTATGGTATTCACCAACGTCGTTCGTAAGTTTACTTCCTTGCGCCAAAAGTTGTAGCGATAGAACCCACTTACAATGGTGATACTAGTTCAAAACTTTACCGTTCATCCGAACCCCGTAGACATGTATTCCAATCAGAACTTTTCTGTTTGGGCTCAGGAGCTTTGGAGAGTTAACAAAACGGGTATGCTATCCTTCTCCCACGGTAACGCAGATCCCCAAATTATGATGACTGATTAAATATCTAGGCCCCTATTCCTTGGGCGTCGGTAATGCTGCTGCTTGGCTTGGTATGCCAGTCATCGCCCCTGACACCTTCGAGGAAATCGCATCCAAACTAGAGAAACTGGATCACGCTACATTGTTACCCAATGGGACAGATCCAACTGTAATCGCGGGTGAGTAAACCCAGTATAATCAGCTTCTGGGAGACTTGAGACGCGTCGATATCACAAGAAACTCTTCCCGTTTGCTCCCACTCGTTCCCCGCGCTCCTAACACACCATCGCAGGATACAAAGCGCAAATGAACAACATGGCAGCAGCCATCCGCTCGCCCAACACGGCATTCTACAACCACGTATTGACCGGCGGCGCGTCATCGGGGACGATCGTAGACCTGCACCCCCTGAGCCGTGGGACGGTGAACATCAACGTGACCGACCCGTTCGCGAGCGAGCCGGTGGTGGACTACCGGGCGCTGACGAACCCGGTGGACCTCGACATCATGGTGGAGATCCTGCGGTTCACGAGGCGGTACTTCTTCGAGACGCGGCTGCGGGCGCTGGCGCCCCGCCAGGTGCAGCCGCCCGACTACGTCACCGAGCCCGAGGACCTCAAGGGCTTCCTGCGCCAGAACGTCAACCCGTCGTACTTCCACCCCGTCGGCACCTGCGCCATGCTGCCCCGCGAGCTCGGCGGCGTCGTCGACGAGCGCCTGAAGGTCTACGGCGTGGGAAACCTGCGCGTCGTTGATGCGAGCATCATGCCCGTTCTGGTTGGCGCGAATACGTGCCAGACTACGTATGCCATTGCGGAAAAGGTGGGTCGGCATTTTTGATGTGACATTATATTTCGACACTAATTCATTGTATTCCTAGGCTGCGGACCTGATAAAGGCTGATGCTTGAAGAAGGAATGGTGTCGTCCTGGAATGTGGCGGGAGCTGCGGAGCGGGGTGTTGACCGGTATATGTGTATTCAAGTCAGAATTCTTGGGGTTTGAATGTCTCCCATCTGTTATAGCTTGTAATACAACGTCTATAGCATCTAAAGTAATCGCATATCAGCGGCTGAGTAGCAAAGAGGAAGGTCCAATATAGCAGGCAACCGAATTGGCCGTAGCGACTTGGTGATCAATCAACATTGGGTCATATTAGATCATTACAGCTCATATCATGCAGAGTATCTCGGGAAATCAAAGCCAAATACCAAAAAAGGGAATGAAACAGTGCTCTTCATAACGCCCGACCCACCTCCCCCGGCTCCGTCTCAGCCCAACTATGAGGTCTCGTAGGTAGCTCCGCCGGCTGCGTAGGCATCTCCACGAGAGGGTCGTCTGGCTTTTCTCTGAAAATGCCCCTTCCACATACTTCTTGCATCTGAAATATCTGTGGTTGCTCGGGTTCATTTGAGGACTCGTCCTCTTCCGGTTTTTGGGCCCTTTCTCTCTCTAATGTTCTCAATCGGTTTCTGAAATGGATGATGAGCCATATCAAAGCCCCTAAGATCCCGATGGCAGCGATGCTGACGCCGACGCCTATGCCGGCCCATGCGCCTGCAGGTAGGCTTTGGTTTGACGTTGGTATAGGAGTTGGTATAGAAGTATTGGTACCATTGTTCGACTTCGGTATAGGAGTCTCTGTCTCGTTGTTCTGTCCACTGCATTTCAGATTGTGGATGATATGGTCTTCTTTCCATTGAGACACTAGCTTGGAGCAGTCGAAGTCGTCATTCACCGCTTCCACAGTGACGTTCCCGGGAACGTACTTCAAAGCTGGAAAAATGTTTGGACCTATTGAGCTAATCCTATGTCAATTAAACCCGACTCAGCAGTCACAAATCGCGTACGTACGTGTCGATACGCCCATGGATATGTATGTTCTGCGCCCTTTCCAAGGCGGTGAAGAGTGGTAACTTGGTATCAACGTTGTCGGTAAAGAGTAAAGAGCTGATATTGGAGACTTTATCAAAATTGAATGTGCAGTTCGTGTTGTTGCGGATAGAAAGGCTCCTCCCGACCTCTGTCAAACCATCATAAGCAATATGAACATTGCCGTTTGAAATAATGTTCAAGTCCCCTCCGACTGTTCCCACCCGGCCGAGTTGAATTTCATTGTAATTTATGGCAAGCTCGAAAGGATCTGATACCATGAACGATTCAAGCAACATGGTGTCATTGATTTGGACGGAAGTATCCATTTCAGCGTCGAAAGGGGCATTTGCCGCGCCGTTTGTCAATGAAAAGTTCTGAACTGACGTCAACCGCTCCAGATAAAAATCGCAAGTCGCCCCGGAATGACTCAGGCTGTCGACCTCTCTTAGACCGGAAAGTGCTATACAGTAATCGGTATTTATGTTGACAATACCGGCATGGGATATCTTCCATGGGGCAAAATCGGCGGAGGACAACCACTCACCGTCCCCAATGTCGGATAACACCAAGTCGGATATGCAAGTCGAATCGTAAAATGTAAAACTCGTTATGGATGGCACGCCAGCGATATTCAAATGAACAAAAGGGCCATAAGAGGAATCAGAACAATTCTTCGATGATCCCAAGAGCGGAAGTGAGACGACGGTTAAGCTTGTTGCCTGGCTGATTTCTAGGTAACCGGTTACAAGTAGATTAGGAAATTCTAAGATCTTTAGTTCAGGGCTATCCTAAACGTTTACGCTAAGAGAACGCGTAAGGTTCGAAAAAGTAAGTGTGCCTATTGCATTTCGGATGTAGATTTGCGCGGATTCATGGTGACACATCCGTAGTGGGCCATCATCGATGTCGGTCTGATTAGTGATTGTAAAATTGCCATAGCAAGGATCCATCTTTATTATTCGAGATAGCAGTAAATCAAAACTAGAGATGGAAGAAGAAGCAAGAAGAGGTGAAAGCGGATATAGGATGAAGAAGGAAGGAGTGGCAAATTTTGTGTTGTTCGGCCATAATCAGTGATTGTACAAATTGGACATCGGGGACAGGAGATACTGGGACGAAGAGATGGAATGAGGCCTGCTCCGAGACAAAGGCGAAAAAAAAAAGAAGAAAAAAAGAAATGAACTGGACATCTATCTGAAGCACTGACTGTCGACCTACGCTGGAGTCAAGTACACACAGTATGTAATATTGTGGCTGCAAGTGAGAGTCGCAATAGAAAGTCTTACTTAGTGGCATTCGAGCACGGCCAAACGAGGCGACGAATAGAAAAGGGTGCCGCCTAGTTCTATTGAGGAAGCCCATCTCATACACTGTGTCATCATACAAGGTGGCTGGATTAGGATGGGAGCTATGCCCCTGAAATATAATTGGGATAGCTGACTCTGCGAACAGGCTACCTTGGTAGGTTGGTCTGCCAGGCAGACTTGCTTCCGTCGGAGAGGGCATACTGCAGAGGAGTGCGCAGGAAACCGGCATGCCCCATTGTAGGACCAATGCTCGGGTTTAGACGGCCGTCATCATCTCATAATGTCTCCAGCGGGGGAGCTTGGACGCCTGAAGGGCTCTGATCGAACGTAGGCAATGCTATGATTGAAGTAGTGACGAGGTTGCATTCCGCTTGCTACCAATATTTTACAAGACATTCGGGCATTCAGTCGCATGGAATCAGAATTCCTTTCAGATTCTTAAATTTATGCTGCATGCGAACCTACAACTTCCCCTATCGACACAAGGCGGATGCTTAATACGACATAGCAAATTTCCACGGTCAGATTCGTGAAACCGTAGACCTGAGTGACACCTACCGAGCTTGGAAAACGGCACATGCACCTCAGACACTAAAATTAACTCTTGATCTCCAGCATCCGTTTCAGCCCTGCCTCGGCAGCCCGATACCACCGGCCCCTCTCCTCCAGGTCGTCCTCGACACCGCCCAGCGCAGCCTCCTTGCGCCTCCTCGCCTCCTTCGCCGCAGCCATGCTATTCTGCCGTTTCGTCTCTAAGGGGTGTAGCTCCGCGTGCAGTCGCTCCAGCTCCTTCTTCTTGCGTGGGACTTGGCTCTGCAACTGCTCCAGTTGGCGGTCAAGCTCATCTCGCTGCCGCTTCTTGGCTGCCACCAAATCCAGCGTTTTCGCCAATGGCAGGTTGAATTCGGGATTTGGATCCAACCCCGACGACTGAGTTGTCCTCAGCTGTACCACCGCACTCTCGAGCTCGGCAAGCTTGCCCGGCAGCTCCTCCAACCTGGCCGTCTCCGTCTTGACCCTCTCATACTTCCTGCTCAGGTCCTTAGCCTTCTTTTCAAGTTCTGTGACCATGTCGGCGACCTCGGTCTTCAGGGCCTTGAGCGTGGCTTTCGCCTCCAGGTTCAACTTCTCGAGGTCGACATTTTCCTGGGGACTGACGATCAACGGCGGGTCGCCGACGATGGCGCGGATAAACTTCTCCTTCGTGACCTGCTCCACGTAGCTGAAGCGTAACTTGGCGAATAGTTCCCGGTAGTGTGTGAGATCTGCCTCGAGTGACGCGGGGGTAGTCGCGTCAAGCGAAGAGTTGGAGATGTCCGATGTTCGTTGGGATTGCTCCTGCAGTTGCGCGATCTCGGTAGAGATGGGCTCGCTCAGCTTCAAGATGGTGATTTCCTGCTTCGCGACCAGCGCTTGAAGCTCTGCCAATATTTGCTCTGGTGTACGCGTTGCCATGGCTTAACCTTTCAAGTCCAATTATATGGATGACTTGCGGAGGTCTGAAATGCCAGTAAAAATGGTTGCTGGGAAGGATTTGAGTGAACGTATTCCTTGGTTCTTAGTTCTTTGTTTGTTTGTTTGTTTGTTTGTTTGTGTTGAAGCGATCTAGTAATTGCTGACTACATAGTAGGTAGGCGCCCAAGCGTTCTGGGCTACTTTAAGCACCTTGTGCACAAGAAGTCTTGTATTTATTTATCCCGAACCCAGATTAGACACTGGACTGTGTTTACATTTACCCTAAAACGGAATGGCGGGTGCTGTCTCCATAACGGGCAGTGGGGTCATTACCTTATCCAGCTGCTGTCAAGGCGGTGAATCACTGCATAATTCATTGACGTGAGTCGCAACCCACCTCGTCTCCGGCGCCGCAGCGCCTCACCAACTTCCGCAGCGCCCCGCTGACGCAACTGGCTGCAATTGTCGCAGTGCGATTACAGCACCTACCTTAGCACGCATGGCAGGTGGGAGGTAACCTCCCCCGTATTCTTACCGTGATTCTCTCGAGTTGCCTCATCGCCAACCTTCAATATGCCCCCTTCTCACGAGATCTTGACCGATGATTACGTTGCCGAGCTGTTGGCTAAGGAAGCCAACGATTGCTCCTTGAAGTACTCTGCCATGGGCTTAGATGCCTTTAAATCAGACAAGTACGTCGCGATACCCAAATTCCGCCTTCACTGTCGCGGCGCGTGGCTAAAGACGACGACAGGCGTCCGGTAAACCAACCGAAGCCGAATACACGGTTCCTCAACAACATCATCCGCGACACCAACAGTCACAACCGAGCGCTTCTCGCAAAGGAGAATGCCGAATCCCAAGCAAGACTACGCGACCTCGAGGAGGCCGATCGCCGGAAGCGAGACGAAGAGCAGCGCAGGGAACGACGGTCCAAGCCGGGTCCGGGTGACACGAGGAAGCGTATGCTTGGCGATATTGCTGCTATCCTAGGTGGACCGTCCAAAAGGCGTCGACCCGATGATGGCGACAGGAAACCCGCGAGCAGTGCATCAGACCGGGACGAGCGCGATCACAGAAACGATCACGATCACGATCGAAAGGGCAAGTCACGGGAGTCACGGCACCGGGAGGACGGCGCCAAGTCGAAGACCAGGAGTCGGAGAGACAATCAGTACTCCGACTCGCGCGACAGCCATCACCATTCCCATCGGCACGAAGGGAGACACCGCGATCGTACGTCCAGTCCGCGCGAAGGAAGAAAAGATCGGCACCGAAGACGCAAGGAACGGTCTCCCCGAGAAAATGACGATGGCCGTAGACATCACCGTCGTTCCGACAAAGAAGAGACGCGTGAACCTGCGCCCTCTCTGGGCGAAGATAACGACTCCGACTCCGATCCACTCGACGACATCATTGGCCCTGCCCCTCCCTCGAAATCGACTGTTCGTCGCCGCGGTCGTGGTCTTATCTCGGCCATGTCCGGTATCGACAGTCGTTTTGCCGCCGATTATGATCCCACAATTGACGTGACCCCCGACCCCGATGATGCTGGTGGCGACGACTGGGATAATGCAGTGGAAGCGTTCCGAGACAGACAAAAATGGAAACAACAAGGAGCGGACCGACTTCGCTCTGCAGGCTTCACGGATGAACAGATACGGAAGTGGGAGAAGGGCGATAAGAAGGACGAATCGGATGTGCAGTGGGACAAGGCTGGTGGTGTACGGGAGTGGGATCGCGGCAAGCTCGTTGATGGAGACGGCCGTTTGTCTCCCGGGTTGGAGTTTGGTCGGTTGAAAGACACGTAAGAAGCACCGTGTATTGGCAATGGACTCTCAAACATGTCATTATTCTTGTGTCTGGTTTCTTGGCAACGGAGTCGGGAATTCGCAATGGCACTGGGTTGAGGATCGCACTTGGCCACGCATCCTACGGCGTTTTGAATGCATTGCCGGCGACGTGGCGTTTTTTGGTAGCTTTAGAATGAGGTATGTCTCAGATACGAGTGTTGTATGCCTATTGGATTACACAAAACGTGCCCTGTCTCACACTATGTAATAGCACTGCACGTTTCAGTCTATGTACGAAATCCCTATAGAAACATCCATTCAACCCCTATCATTCGCCAAAGAGACGCCGCAGGCCAAAATTCGAATTCGACCCCGAGCCGGCCGGCGGCGTGGCAAACAATCTCTGCAAGCCGTAATCCGACGACGATATGCGCGCATACGCGCTACTGACGGGGCTGCTCACCCGCAGCGGCGTCGCGAACAACTCGGCCAGGCCACCGTACTCGGGGCTCGCGACGCGGTACGGTGGCGAGGCGGAGCGGCTCCTACGATCCGGGTCCGGGTCCGGCGGCGACGACGACGCGTCGTAGAGGTTCCGGAGGCCCATGCTCGTCGACGACGAGCGATACGTCCCCGGGATGGACATCATCACCTGCTCCCGACTCTCGCTCCGGCCGCGGCCCTCGGGGCTCACGTTGCGCGACGAGGGCGGCGTCGCGGGCCGCGAGCCCGCCGTCAGCAGCTTGTAGCTTCGCCAGCTCAGCCTGCGCTGTCCCAGGGCGCCTCCGGCGGCGCCGTCGAGCGCCGTCGTCGTCGTCGTCGTCGCCTCACTGTTCGGCTCCGAGAGGAACGGCCCCATGAACCGTCGCGCGATGATGGAGATCGTCGAACCCGAGCTCTGCTGCGAGAAGAATCGCGGCGGGGAGCCCGGTCCCGGTCCTGGTCCTGGTCCCGGTCCCGGTCCCGTCCAACCCCTAGCGGCTTGAGGGAACTCCCCCCGCGTCCGCGGGCTCGCTGCCCGCGACCCCGGCGCCGACTCCACCGTCGCCGTCGGCGTTGCCGTGAACCGTCTGCCGCCCCCCGGTCTTGGTAATCTGGAATGCCAGGAGTCGGCCGGCGAGCGGCCGCCGTGCATGAAGTACGGCAGCGGCGGCTGCTGCTGCTGCTGCTGCTGCGTCTGCGGCGTCCTCCTCTTCCTACTCCGTCGTTGCTGCTCGCTTCCCCTGCCCTCGCTGCCGCAATACTGGGCAGCGGCAGCAGCAGCAGCAACGGCGGGCTCCCTCGCAGGCGGCGTCGTGGAGTAGTCGAGTCTCGGCGCCGCCGGCTGTGGCTGTGCCGGGGCCGGGAGCGTGAGTCTGAAGAAGTTCCCTAGCTTTCTGCGCAGCGACGCGAAGAAGTCGCGCATGGCGTAGCGCGACGACCGTCGCTTCTGCCGCCGATGGTGCTGCTCGCTCGAGCGGCGATGATTCTTCTTGCGTCGCTGTTGCTGTTGTTGTTGTTGCTGTTGCTGCTGCTGCTGCTGCTGTTGCTGTTGCTGCTGCTGCTTGTGCCGGTGGTGTCTGCGCTCGCTTGCGGTGCGGGGTCGTTCTTCGTCGTATTGATATCCGTGTGGATACCCTTGGATGGGCGAGCGGCTTAGTGGTGGCGCCGAGTTTGATCGCCTTGGGACCGGTATCGATGGTTCTTCGGTCAGTGGGAATTTTGTTGGTTTCTTGGGGACGCCATATCCTTCACCGTCATATCGGCGCTTCTTCGCGTCTGCCGCCTGCTTTCTCTTTCTTCTCCGCTCCTCCTCTCTCTTCCTCTTGGCTGCCTCCTCGCGTTTCTCCTTTTCTGCCTTCGCCCTGATGATTCCGAAGAAGGAATATGGTGCCGCCGGGGACAACGGCTCTGGTTGCGGGGGTAAAATGGGTTCATCTCGCTCTGGTGTGACGCTCTGCTGTCGGGCCCGGGGCCGCCGCCGTCTCCGGCGCCTAGCCTTCGCTGCGGCCGGAGACGAGGAGGGCCGACGTTTCAGGCCTGGGGCCGGAGTCATCGCAGCATCTTGCGTCTTGGGGTTGGGCTCCGGGGGAGGGGTGGGAAGTCGATGGCCGAGATTTGCGGCCTCAAGAGCTTCGTTGTGCTCTTGACTTTGCTGACGCAGTGCCTCCGCAATTATCTTTGGGATGGCGTGTGTATGCTGTTCACTCGATGGGATGTAGATCGGGATATGTCGGTTTCGAAGTTTCCGATGGCGGGAGCGTGAATGGGAACCGAAGCGAGACGGCGGGGTGGTGCGGGAATGGGAACGCAGCAAGGGAGAGCTACTTCTAGCTCTTCGGGAAGACCTGCTTCGGCTGCGTCCTCGCTGGCTGCGACACGATGATCTTATGGATCTGGGCTGGTAGGAATGACGTCTGCGGTGGTGTGTCTTGTTGCTCTTGATTGATTGCTTGGGAGACATAGCTGGGGATCTACTACCGGGTGTCCTCGGGACAGATACGCAGCCTGCTCGACTCGAGCTGGTCTATCTACAGAGAGAGCAAGCGGGAGAAGAGAGGTCGGAGGCGGGTTATCAGAAGATAGATATACTATATTATCTGCGTTGTTCATTTCGTCATCCTGTACCTTACGCTCATCCATTCATCGCCTGCCCTTCTCTCACCTTTCCACGTCGCGCAGGAAGATTCTAGGCAGCCGGCCTCTCTGCTTGCGTAACAAAAGTCCCCTTATATGATATTTGTATGGATGGAAGGGAATGCTGCACATTACATTATTACTCCGACATACAATCTAACGTATCGATCGTCGAAACGGGCTCGCCGACCACTGATATATGACATAAACAACAAGCTCGCTGGCAACAACAAAAAACAACGAGCAGAGGTGCGAATGGGAGCCCGACTTGGCTCTGCATCTCATGGCTCTCCTGACGTCGAAACTTAACCTCCGACGGCACGTGTTGGGTATTGATTCGCCGCGTCTCCGATGCCCGAATCGGAGATCCCGTCCGTCTTGTCCTGGGCGTCGATTCACATCGACGCATTCACGCGACGGGAAAACACGTCGCCTCGAGAGCACGTAGTTTCAGTCTGGAGCCCGTACGGTGGCTATGACTGGGCACCCGTCCACGAATGGCTGGGTTATGCAATGCGGGATGTCGTGTGTGTACCGCGCCCTCGACGCCTGATGGCCCGGTATGCGGAGCCAGAGTCAGGTATTACCTGCATCTGGGCTTCAACGAACGTCGGGAACGGCTCTGGCGCCGCCGAGAGAGGCCCGATGATACACTAAACTACTCACTATCTAGGTACCTAAGTCCACTAAGTATACATGTACAATAGATGCTTGCTTGCTTGCGTTTGCTTACGTCCCCCAATAATGATGGCCCAACACGTACTTAGGTAGCATCGAGTTGCGTGGCCCATTGTTGTTGTTGTTTACTTAAAAGACGCGGTTGTATTGATATGCATTATTTGATTTGATTTACAGTCCAGGCAGGCGAATTGATTTGATTTGAGGTTGGCGCATCTGTTTCGATACCCCCTCTTTTCTCTGGACCGGGATCTTGCCTTTGCTGAATGCTCTTTGGTGCCGTATCCCGTAACCCGAACAGACCGGATGGATCCCAGACGTTGTAATTGGCAGTTATCGACCAGAAGATATGAGCAGAGCTTTATAAACCCCAAATCTTTCGATGATGATCATGCGACGGTCGGGTGGTCTACTTCGCGATATTTGGCAGTTATTGAGTCCCATTGTACCCTCCTATACATTATAAGCCGCAAATCTGAAGTGCTTATCATGCAGAGGTCTGGTGGTCTAGTGGTATGATTCTCGCTTAGGGTACACCCTATAGCTTAATATGCGAGAGGTCCCGGGTTCAATCCCCGGCCAGACCCTTCTTTCCTACAATTAAACCTTAGGAAGTTTACTTGTTCTTTTTTTCCTTTTCCCCCCCCAGCCTAACCTAAGGCAGATTAGGGAACGAAAGGAAGGAAGGTTATTACATGAGGAAACCTCCCAAGCTTTGTTTAATTTTATTATGTAGTTAGCCAACAAAACACTACTTATTCCCGACAACTCGCTCACGGTCAACAGGGAAATGGCGCTCAGAAGAAGCCTGACTACATGCTAAGTCACTAATAATGTGGCAAGCAGATCAGATTGCGGACTTAAGAACACTGAATATTTAATAAGCTAGGGCATGTTTAATCCAATACACACATATCGCTGCCCCTCCCTACGACCCGACGCTTTGGTTTACGGGGTATGCTGCTCTCCCGATTATATAACATAAGCTTCCTCTAGAAGGCTACCAGTTAACCGATACGGCTCCGTGTCTTCATCTTCTTTCTAGTTCACGAAGGATGCCCCCTCTCTCTCGGTAACGGCGTCGCCATACTTTCGGGAATACGGGAACCATCCGCCAGATATCTAGTAACCCGATTCAAGTGGGACTTAAGAAGCAGTGTTGTCCCTGACTATCTATAGTATGGTCCTCTAGCAGTCGCATCCTATGCTCAAGCACCTTGAGTATCTCATATGTATCGTTCCAGTGCGTCGCTTATCATGCATACGCCGGGTGACGTGAGTATATTCAAGAATCGACTTAAATTTAGTCCGCCGTACAGCACTATAGAATAGATGTACATAGTATAACAGCTTTAGCTATGTGTGGGCGGGGGGGTTAGTTGTGTTGCTGTAGTAGGCAATGTGGGTTGATATTAATATTGTAAATTAAAGTAATTAACATAGCACTTCCTGACAGCATTAAGCAGAACAATAAAAGAGAAAGCAAAACGGTTATTATTGCCCGAAATTTTCATAATATACCTAACGGTTATACTATTCAATTCATTACAGACATGTGAGCTGCAGTTTACGGTAACAGGAAATGCACACATTGCAAACAAACGGGCAACGGTCTTCTTAGTTCGCTTGAGCACCATCTTCCTTGTCGCCTGTGCCGCGCTTATGCTTCATTGCCGTAAGAGTAAGAATGCCTCGAAATAGAATTATGATTTTTACTGCCTCTTTAATACGCCATCCATATCATTTTGATTATTATTGCTTTGCCCGTTTTCCCTTAATCTCCTATCTAGTGTACTGTTACCTCCGCTGACCTGGGATGAACCAATCCAGGAATGAACACTTGAATCGAAGTTGGAAGTGTTGACCTTTTGCCACTAAGCCCTGCCAAGCTTCTTGGCCAGACTATCGCGGGCTTCCTATCCTAGCAAGCGAGACATATATTGCCATGGTAGTAATGCGATGGTAGTATTGCCATGGTAGCTGACCTCGATACGGCGTATCTTGGGTCTTCCCGTACTCGCTTGCCCCTTTGAACCGCCGCTCTTGCTGTTGCCTGTTATTCATAGGTCCCTGCGTACGATTCAATAAAATCAAGCGTCTATCCGCAGCGCTTAAGCTGGGCTGCACACTTCTAACGAACTCCCACACAGTAGTGGTGTAGTTGGACCCAGCCACAGACAGGAGAAGAGACGATGGCGTCTCCGACAGTTTTTTTCCCAACCCCTTCGTTACCGGCCATCATCACCTCGCCGCCTACAGCACAGTTCACGCCAGGCCCGGGATGTATTGATCCGGAAGATCATTGGGTTGTAGTAACCAGCTGTTTTGCGATTGCGCTCGGTGAAGACTATAGCCTATACCCTTCTCCGGACTGGTTGACATGCCAATTGACGCAATTTGGACCACCAAGGTACGAGCCAGCATCATGTTATGTACCCTACTCGGCTCAAACCGTGGTAGATGCGGACACCCGTTTCTATAGCGGCTGTCCCGCTGGCTACACTGGAGCTGCGACCCTGTCGATCTCGCGCGATGATGAACTCGAGACTAATTTCGACGTTTTCTGCTGCCCCACGTAAGTAATCAAATGGCTATCGATATTGAGTATATAGATCGACTCACATTCCTTGCTACAGTCAGTACAATTTCAACGTCGACGATTATTTCACCAGCGACGGTATAGGGTTCACTACAGAGCGCGATGGAGTATCGTACGATGTCGAATACCCTCTACCGGGCTGCGCGACGTCGTATATATCGGAACTGTCAGGCAGCGAAATCGCTGTGCAGACCCAAATTAACACTGAGGCATGGGAAAAGCGGCAGATAGCAAACGTACCATGGGACTATCAGCACGGTACGATGTACGCGGAAATACAATCCTACAGTTATACTATTTTCCACAGCACCCACACGTGCTACCAGGACTGTTATGGTTGGCACAGCTACTACTTTTCAGGCGGTCCCGAGCCCTCGTTTACTGCGATAGACACAATTCCCGCTACGACAACTCCCGCTGAGGTACCAACTACGACCGCCCCCACATCAAGCGAAGGCGAGGTTGGAACCCCTCCTCCTGTTGAAGAGACTAGTGAGCCCTCCACACCGCCTACGAATGCACAGGCTACCTCCAGCCCAACCGGGGAGGACGAGCCCCCCTTTACTTTGTCAATTGAACCGACATCCAAGCCCGCAGCTAGTGGGAGTAATGGAAATATAACCTCTTCGTCTTCATCTCAGCCATCGCCAACGACCTCCGGTGTGCCAATAGGGGCGGCCACAGTTGTCACTCCAACTCGCCTTGTCCTACTAGGACTTTTTATGTCGTTGATAGCGCTATAAGCTTTCCTTGCTCCGATACATTGAGGGGCGAAAAAGCTATTACTAATGGGATTTATGAGAATGATTTCAAGACGAAAAGGGACGAGTAATGATGGATTCCAGTTAATTGACCAATTGTAGAGGGAGATGGCCTAACTAGTTAAGAGGGAGAGAGAGAAAGGCGTGTGTAGTATAAAACGGAAATAAATGCTATGGGACCTACCTTTCTACCATGATTACCTGACACTATAGTAACTATCTGTTCCTACATCACTTTACTTGACAGGGATATAGTATGGAGTGAGCAACGTTGACAAATTGTTCTGTGTTCATTCTAGGCATCGTATGCATCGAGACGGCTGAGGTTTATCTTTCTCCAAAAACTTCTTACTCAGTACTGAGTATGTGTGCCGCGTGCGGCTTAGCGCAGGCGTCTCGGATCTAACAGGCACTAACGAAGATCCCCTGATGGCTTGCGCTACTCGCTTACGCAAGCCCCAAGGCTACTCCGTAAGGTTTAAGAGAAATAGTAATGCTCTACTGAGAGAATAAGGCCGTTATGTCTTGTCCATGGTCCATAATACTCCGTAGGTACTAGCTAAATTATGGTCAAGACAACAGTCTGAAATCTGGCGGCAGGATCATTGGAGTGAAGAGTTGTAACTTGCTGGCCACTAGCGTGGTTGATCCCATCCCCGATTCGAGTCAAAGGCTACGGATACTCCAACAGCCTGCATACAACGTTTAGCGTCCATAATCAGCTCGAATAAAAGGCGCTTGGAACACCACCATTTCGGTGACTTTGCTTGGCATGAGATGCAGGGGCTGAGATCGACGCTTTGGTGCGACCACACCGGCAGCCTGGTCGCCTGATATGTCTCATCTTCAGCGCTGTGAACTCGTAGAGGAAAAACCTTACTTTAAATTGTGAACTCCTCCAGTTCTCCTTGCTCCCAGTTGACTTACACCGAATAAGCTTTTGTACACGCAAATCCATATTCACGATGCGCACACCCAAGATCTTGAATAAATACCTAGGTACCTCGACAGGTTGAAAAAAAGCTGCAAAAGTCAACTGCTTTCTGCTTGTTTGCCTCGGTACAATTCTTGTAACTGTACTTCTCTTTGTCGTACAGAAAGCTGAGGGCCTGGAGAAAGTCATATTATTCTACGATGAATCCTGCGACAAGCAAACAGTTCCCATACTGAATCTTTTTCTACATTTATTGATTAACATAATTCCGACCCTTGTGGTCAGTATTTCCTTAATCCTTACTAGTCTTAGCTGAGCTAACAGCGTTCGCAGTAAGCAAGCTCCCACCTTTTCACCCAAAGCGAAGTATCTTGACAGAGGAAATTGAATGCTCGCCTTCTTATGCTAACAATTATATCGTTTGACAGTCTTGCATCCAGTAACTTCTTCATGCAACTTCTCAACGCACCATCTCGGAGCGAGATAGATGCCGCTCACCGCAAGGGTGTCTGGCTAGAACTGGGCATGTCGTCTTTGCGCAATATACTCGAGTTATCCATTTTCAAGTCAACCTGCTGGCTGTGCTTGCTGATTAGCTCGGTTACCATTTCATCTGGTTTCAACTCAGTGATATTGAGCACAGACTGCAAGTGCACGACTGAATTTATTCTTTTCCCCAACACTGAGACTCATTTGATTAGATAGAGGCTCTAGCTCCATTGCGACCAAGGAGTTCGTAAATGGCGGCAACTTCTACCCCCCTGGAGCAAGCCTTCTCACCGCAAATATCCACAACGGATATGACAGATACGTCGCTGGAAAAGGATTCGGGAAATGGGGGAAAGTATATGATCTGGGATACTATACTAACTCCACGTCTAAGACACTAGCTAATATCAACTTTATGACCCACCAAGCAAGAGCGTGGAGTAATCTGGCCTTTGCTGAGTGCCAAGCTGAATACGGCTTATACGGCACATTTTGTAAGGGTTTTATAGCGCATAGCGGCCTTATTCTTGTAGTTGCGCAACCCGGAGGCTGGATCCGACAAGAAAACGTGACAGCTTCAAGACAACCAGACTCGTATCTGGCATGAAGTCGTCCCAGCAGACAAACAAAACCACCTTTTCTACTGGACAGAGTGTGAATTGGATGCTGGGATTTACACTTCAGTCTATGGTTGTCTGGACACCTGTGTCTCTTGTCTAGGCGGCACAACAAGCGGAGATAATACCGGCGATAATACGGTAAAACCGACTTCAAACTCGCCGTCTGGATTCCCTTTCTTCCACGACGAGTTGCTTCATTTTGTCAATGGAACCCAGCCTCAACCCGGCAGCAACAACCTCATATCGGGACTTCAACCTGGCACGTTTGATATGTCGATTCGATACTGTTTGGCAAAACCCGTGGCGGATAGATGCCATGTTGGATTATCTCCGAAATTCCTGTTGTTTTGTGATTAGTGGGTGGATCTCTACTGCGGCGCCTACTAGAACCTTGCGCGTAACTGTAGATCTCCTGATACTCGGTGATGAAAGTAGATCCACAGCTGGATGCGGCTCATGATGTTAAAGGCCGGGGTTTGCGGTGTCTTAACTCCGTTACATACGTAAAGTGGTGGACAAAAGTTCTATCTCGTCTATATAGCTGATATGGGACCCTTTGATATTCTGGATCCTATCCAAAATAGGGGAGGCATCTTGAGCTTCCTCGTAGAGTTGAAATGCGGATATAGCCTTATTGCCGGTCGTATAATAAACGATAAATACTCTCCTCATCTGCTCATCTGCTAAAAACTCGACTGATAGCATTATGCACTACGGCTCAATCTGTCCAGCTACTATCAAGCATTACGCTACCTAGTCAGACGTCGCAAACCAAAAACGACCTTTGAAAAGAAAAAAAAAAAAAAAGAGAACGACTCAGCAATGTCGTCCTCAACGCAGCCGCTCACCTGGCTCATCACGGGCGCCTCATCAGGCATCGGCCAGGCAATTTGCAAAGCGGCGCTCGCGGCAGGGCACAAGGTCGCGGGCGCGACGCGCGACGTCGCCAAGGCCAGTGCCGCGAACCCGGACTTTGCGGCCCGAGGCGGCATCTGGGTAGCCATCGACCCCGGGCACCCGGACTCGGCGGCTGCATTCGCCGCGGCCGAAAGGGAGCTCGGCGGCGTCGACGTGCTGGTAAATAATGCCGGGTATTGGTATCTCGCGGGCGTAGAAGATATGAGGTTGGATTTCCATAATGTCTTCTCCCTTCCCTTTTCTTCCCCTTTTACGTTTCTTGAAGAATAAAAAGAAAAAATTGTATTGTGTAGGGAGCTCAGGCTGATGCGAATATCTGGAGGACTACAGTGAACCGCTTCTCCGCCAGCAGATGGAGGTTAATTTTTTCGGCCCAATGCGCGGCGTACGGACTTTGCTACCTACCATGCGGGCTCGTGGCCGTGGACATGTCGTGTTGATTAGCAGTGGTGCTGGGTGAGTTTTTTTTTTTTTTGCTCGTGTCCCTTCTAAAACGCTTCAGCTAATACAGAGAGGGAAAATAGTTTCACAGGCCGCGCCAGTCGGGGTGCGTATGCCGCAAGTAAATGGGCCTCCGAGGCGATGCACGAGGCGCTCAGCCGCGAGGTAGGGGACAAGCTCGGGGTCAAGGTGCTCATCGTCGAGCCGGGCGGGTTCCGCACCACGTTCACCTCACGGGGGGTCGTGGACGCCACTGTCAATGAAGCATACAAGGGCACGGAGCTCGACACCGCGATCACAATGGTGACTAACTGGGACGAAGACGGCTTGAATAGGTACTTCCGCGGAGATACTGCCAAGGCCGCGCGTGCCATCCTCAACGCTATTGTTGACGGGCATGATGGGTACCTCCGCTTGGTGCTGGGACCGGACTGTGTTGCTGCGATGGAGCAGAAGATAGGCGAGTTGCAGCGGGATCTAGATGCTACGCGAAAGGTTTCTATGTCTACCAACTTGGACAATGCTTAGAAGCTGAAGTTATCTGTGCATATAGTTATGAATCAGCGCTGAAACTACTCAAGAGCTCCATTTTGCAAATCTCAATGGCTGGGCATCTGCTACTATAAGTGTTCATCTTAGTGTAATTGTTGGCGGTACGGCTGTGTATGCAGAGTCAACGGCTTATAATAATCTTGATGTAGTCGTAATTATTTGACATTCGTTAAGACCTCTTTCTCCACAAATGAATCACGACGGATTGATAGATAAATTTTATATATTCAGTTATGCCATGAAGATCTTTCTCTGGTGCTTGGCAACATCACTAGGAAGAGCTCTAGCGAAATACACGATTATTAGTTTCACTGGTATGTTACAACCAACAAGGAAAGGGAAGCCCATTACCACAACCGGAGTGGAGCTGCACTTCCTAGATGTAAATTTGGATATAACAATGGGGTCCCGAACCGACTCGACAGAATCGACATCAAGCCCATCGATCCAGCATCACAGGCAATGCTCTCAAGAAGGATATAAGGACCATCTCCTGCTATATCTAACCACTCTTTTAGTTCTTCTCTCTCGCTATCAATCTAAAACTATCTATAACTATTTCCTGAAATAACGCATCTTTTTATTTAACAGCGGGAGCCTTGTATAAGCCTCTTTAATGAGCATTTGTTAGCTTGCTTACTATTACTTACAAATTAAGAAACCCCCGACGTGACTGCCTATTATATCTAGTAATGGATAGAAAGCTCATTACAAGTCCGAGCTTAGAGGCTGTGCTGTAGTAACCTACGTACTAATTATTCAATTAAAGCAGGTTTAGTAACTACAACCGCCTTTACGCAAACTTGAAATTTCTCTGTACAGGCAAAGAGGTTTGCTATTCAGTCTCTAAGCGGCGAAGCATTGCTATTAACTGCCGCAACATGGCTAGTCTAATATTGCGCAGCATATGCGCGACAGGTCGAAGTCTGTTGGGTTAAATGGCAGGTCATAAGCCATTAGTAAGCCGTCTTTATGTATTATGACAGCGGGAATTAGATGTCAATCTAATCGTAAGTCGATTCAGGTTTCGCAATAATAAAGTAACAAAATCTGAATAACCCCAAGGTTTATACTAATTAAACTAATCATAAGCTCTTTTTAACCGATTTTACAGTGGATTTGTATAAGAAAAACATCGAGTTATCCCCTCTAAAATTCCACCAGCAAAGGAGATCCTGAAGGTCGACGGAGACATAGTTCTAGTATGGCTCCACCGGTCTCATTGGTCGTTGGCTCCCAGCTTGCTCCTCGGCTGGGCCTACATAACAAGGAGAAACCCATTTTATAAGCAAAAAGCAAATTGGAATCAATTCTACCTCGAAATGAGGGGTCTATAGTATTATGCCTACTCGGTGGTTCTGTGCAACAATTTACAGTTTGCCCAGAAGAAACTCGGCCTCGTAGCCGAAGCTCTCCTTCGTGATATCCAGCTCCCCGCCATTGAAGACGTGGGGCGCGCCGGGGAATATCTTGACAACCGCCTCGCTCCCCGACGCCAGCCACTTGACCCCCATGAGCAGGGTATCGTCGAGGAGGGGATCGTTGGTGCCGCACAGGAACAACGCGGGCGGGAGCTTCCCGTCGGGCACCGACGCGGCGAGGGCGCGGAGGTCGTCGAAGAGGGGCGACGCGAGCGGGTTGCGACGCTCCTCGGGGGTCCACCCGGGCGTGTACGCGTCCACGAACTCCCGCACCATCTCGTGGTTGATCAGGACCTGCCTGTCGAACCCGGCCATGGACGGCAGACCCAGGGCGACGCTGTAGTTCCCGTACGGCAGCACCAGGCCCCCCAAGACGTGCCGGGGGCGGGATCGGATCAGCGCGAACGCGGCCAGCACCGCCATGTGCGCGCCGGCGGACTCGCCGGCGAGGAAGAGTAGTTCCCCGCCGTGCTCTGCCTTGCCGTGGTCGACGAGATGCTCGGCTACGTCGATGCAGTCCTCGCGTCCCGCGGGGAAGGGGTGCTCCGGCGCGAGTCGGTACCCGACCGACACGGCTGTCACTTGGCAGGTGTTTGCGTAGAATTTGAGAAGCTCGTCGACCCTTTGGTTACATTGTTAGAAGATGGGATTGCCCCACGTAGGTGAAAAGGGTTTGTGAGTCGAGGAAGGGGAATAATTAGACACTTACGCGTCGTGGCTTCCGAGGCAACATCCGCCGCCGTGGGCATGTAGCAGGATCCCCTTGTTTGGCTCCCCGTTGTCGGGCTTGTATACGCGGACGGGGATGTCGCGACCTCGCTCGCGCGAGGGGATTTCGATCTCCTGGGCTCCAGGGAGTCGAGCTATTATGAGGGAGGGATGTCAGTTTATTTTCTCTCGGGTTAGCGATGTAATTGATTATCGAATCCTCCCATACACGAGGTAGGACAGGACGGAACAAAATATGGATATGTTTACTGACTTGGTTTCAACCCGCCTATCTCACCGGCTTCCATCATCTCTCGGAACCGTGGCGCTCCCACAACCCACCAGCTCGGCGCCTCAGTCATCATCTTCTCGAGGAAGTCGCTGTACTTCTTGGTGTCCTCGGTTGCATTATTAGGGTCGAACCTCGGGTAGTTGATGGTGATATCGCTGGTAAGAGGCATTTTGGATATTGTTTTGATTGGCTAAGCTAAGAGTATGTTGTTAAGGATGCTGGCTAGGAAGTCTGGATGGCCTGGTTTGCTTGAATATCTTCCTCCCAAAATGCGACTTCATACCCCCTTATGTAGACATTCTCATCTTAACCGTGAGTATCTCCTCTTCGACGCAATCACTACCTAAATAGTAGGAACAACATTGTTGGCTGCATCAAAGACCCCCTGGTTCCATGATTACAACATTAACACCGAAGGTGACTGCACACCTAAGTCCGTGGAACGCCTCGGTCTCGAGGATCAAGACGGGTGCCATCGTACGGGTTTCCGCCGTAACTTGTTCCTGCCCTGCCCTGCCCGTGACGCAATCAACGGTAATAGTGTTTGGAATCAAACAAGCTCAGTCTGCAGTATACTTCACATTCATGAGCTATCAGATACATACATTAGTCACAATGTCCGGTTTGCCAAGACCGGAACCTAGTTGCTGATTGCATGGGTCGATGTTCCGCGAATCAGATGTTGAGTTTGGATAGTGCGAAACAACAATTCGCTTAAGAGGGAAGAGTCATATCGGAATCAAAATACTTCCAGCTTTGCGTGCACGATTCAACGACCTTATACGACGGGGATTCGGAGTTTTGTGAGTATTAGTCAATTAAGCATGATGTATGGCAACACTAACATTTACTTTATTTTCTCAGTTGGCGGCCTTAGAAAGACTTCAAGGATAGGTAACTATAGTAGATACCTTATTTGGTTCTATACTTTCGCAATTATGTTTCTACTTCGGCTTTGTATGCCTGCACTATCACTAACATCAACACGCGTTCTGACTGTAGAGCCCAGACTAGAACAGAAAAATCAAGTCATTATTCTATTCCTAGATCATCGAATCGTCCCCCCTTCCGATTATTCACGTTATATTAGGATTATGTCACCGCCCAGATATAGGGGCTCTCCCATAGCCCGTAAGCCACCTCTCTGTCTCAGCTTCTGCACATTGAATCAGATAAGCCTCGTGCTATCCAATCACTTGTTGCATTGCGCCTGGCTATTCCATATGTGTGCGCAAGACTTTGAGGGTAGTCCGGGAGTTGTAGTATACTGCATTTATCTTCACGGTGCACCTCGGTAGGGTGGTGGAAGCTGCGAACTGGCTAGATCTTTGGCAATACCTCAGCTTAATCATTGCTAACCTATCTAGCCCCAGACTTATCTGGATGAGCCATTGATAATGTGCAGAATCGACCAAACAAATTTGTAGGGCTTGTGATGACGAACAGGTGTTTAGGAGGGATTACTTGTATTGGTTAGGCCATGCCGAAGTTAATATAGCATTGATTGTGGGCACTTGGCTATAGGGTATTAGAGGGCATCTTTTGGGCTGCCAGTCCGTGTAGGGTTAGGGGTAGGAATTGGGGCGTCTTTGGGCATGCATACGTTCTTGTTATTCCTTGAAAAAAAGTTCTCATTCGCATTGGCAGCTTTGTTTCTGCTACAAATGTTCTCGTTATCAAAGTTGGGGAGCGTAGAATCAATATCCTATTATAATTGTATACTACGTACCTCAGCACTCTTTGCTTGGACAATAAGCATTATATCCTAGGAATATTGCCAGCGTACAAGCGAAAACTCTAGCATTGGTGGTACGAGCGCTTGCGGACAACATGACGATGCAAGTTTGACTTTCTTCTTCATGTAGCACTCACTGGCTTTATTGATAAGCCTTCAATTACCGTTGGGTATATGACCTGTTTGTGTGAAGCCTGTTTGCGAGTATGAGTCGGGGAAGGTCCACAACTCATATAAGATATCCATTACAAACGGTCACCAAAGATTGATTCCAATGGCCTCGGCGACTAATGTCATAGCCAGTCTCATAGGAAATTCGGCTCACTATAAAACCGGCCGAACCAGCGATGGCCGGGGGGATGGCTCCCGGCTGCGATAGAACGGGACACGTCTATGTAAACAACGAGAAACATGGCTCACTCACAATTAACCGCAATGCTACTAGGATACTGAAATCGAATGCATCGCCTATTTCCTATATTTCCGACCAAATCTTCAATGCGGAGGGGGAAGTTTCGCCATGCTAGATGCCCTTTTTTTTTTTTTTGATAACCAAACGCCGTGAAATGCATACGTACATACATATATACATGTAAACCCCATCTAGATAAAGCCTTTCAGCACAGCAGCTTCGGCATTGAGTATCGACGAGCCAGCAGCTCCGATAACAGCTAACACAATATCAGTCAGTAACCGCCATTTTTAGGCCGGGAGAGATACTCGGAAAAACTCACTGTTATGACTCAAAGCAACAAATTTGATGTCGAAGATACCGCTCTCGTCCTCTCTTACACGCCCAACACTCACCGTGTACCCCCGGCTCAGGTCGCGATCGAGCCTCGGTTGCGGGCGATCCGCCTCCTCAAAGACCATGATGCTCGGCTTTGGCGCGCTCGGACATCCGAGCGTCTCGGCCTCACTGACATACTCGCGCAGAGCAGCCTTGACATCCTCCACGCCCGGGGCGGGGCGGTTCTTGAAGCGGAGGGAGACGCAGGCGGTGTGGCCGTCGAGGACGGGGACGCGATTGCATGCGGCGGAGACGCGGAGGTCGTCCTGCTCGACAAAGGCCGTGGCGTCGCCGTTGACGCCCCCGAGGATCTTGCGCGCCTCCGTCTCCAGCTTGTCCTCCTCGCCGCTGATGAACGGCACGACGTTGTCGACGATGTCCATGCTGCTGACGCCCGGGTACCCGGCGCCCGAGACGGCCTGCATCGTCACGACGCTGACGACGTCGACGGGGCCGAGGCGCGCCTGCAGCGCCGCGAACGGGATCACGAGCCCGATGACCGCGCAGTTCGAGTTGCACACCAGGAACCCGCGCCCCAGGCCGTGCCGCCTCCGCTGGTGCGGGATCAGGTCCAGGTGGGGGAGGTTGACGGTCGGCACGACGAGCGGCACCAGCGGGTCGCGGCGGTAGTTCTTCGCGTTGGAGAAGACGGCGAGGTTGGCCTTGAGGAACTCCATTTCTGAACGTTATTACAACCATACGAGATTAGCCTCGTTTGCCGGATTACACAAACTACAAACAGCAGAGCTGTAAGCCAAGTAAGTCTCGCTCACCTATCTCGCCGGCAACGTCCGAGTCCAGCCCGCTGAAGACGACGTCGCAGTCGGCGAACTCGCTGGCCCTGCACTCGCGGACGACGAGGCCGCCGACGGCGCCCATGGGGGACGCCTGCTTCCACCGCACCGCATCCTTGTACTTCTTGCCCGCCGACCTAGCCGAGGCGCCCACGGCGTGGAGGACGAAATGAGGGTGCTGTGACAGCAGCAGGATGAAGCGCTGTCCGACCGAACCGGTGGCACCGAGCACACCTGGAGAGAACAAGGCCGTTAGTAGGATACAGACGAAAGGCGGCGAATTGGCGAATAGAAGGAGGACCTTACCGCACTTCTTTGTAGGGAATTGTGATGCCATGGTCGCCACGGGCTCTTTCGGGTCTTGTAATTGGAACGCGTGAGAAATAACGGGAGGGCAAGTCGCAAGTCCGATGGCAGTGGTCGCGGTACTCCCGGTATTGGGTTTTCAATGGCAAGATATAATGCGCCCGGCGAATTAGAATCTCGGTGTTTGGTATGAGAGGCAACGTCCACGGCGCGTCGCAGGAGTTTTCTCGGACAGCTTCTTGGGTGCTGGAAGAGCGCCCCGCTGTTCGCACGCACTGCTTGTGCCCCGCCATCCGTTATCGGATCAAATACCGGGCGCAGACGTATGGATCCAGGTTCGAGGTCCACCACACATAACCCGCCTGCAACCTTGAAGGTCCAGGACACTAAGGTAGGTACCTCGATGAGACGTCATTGGCTGGCGGTACGGTCGATCAGGGGGAGCGAGTAGCATCAGCAAAAGTTTAAGTAGTACCTAACCTATCAAATCCAGGCCAAGCGGTCAAATGCCGTGCCTATGTTACGGCATCTTAAAACGGTCATGGTTGGTCGTGATTTATCAAGCACTCTAATGGGCCGTATATGGGCTTGGTACGTATATACACAAAGACGGACCAATAGTTGAACAAGACACGGGAATACGCAAAAGACAAAATAGCCGCCATGTTCAAGTCTTTTGATCCAATAACTACCTGGAACTCCTCACCCGGAAATTTACAAAAGAAACCGACCAAAAAACCCGAGGTATCACCTTAGTCCATTATAGGTATACCGGAATACTCATCATAACAGCGAGCCAAGTTCATGTTTTCTGTTTCAATTGTTAGCAAAGTTGGAACCACGAGAGCATGAAACACGGTCAGAACAGGTAGGGCTCGTATATTCCCAAGCCGAGTGGGGGAAGTAAGACGGGAATTGCGGAATATACTCACGTAAACACTGTGTCTGGGTGCATAGAAACACGTTAGTCGAGATCTCTAAGTCTCACATCATAGAACTTGCTGAATCATCTGAAACAAGGAGGCCGAGGGATCAAGCACGAGAGTTTTTGTACATACCGCGGCGCCCTTCAACAAATTGTCGATAGTAGCACAGAGCACCACCCGTTTTCCTGAGCTATGCACTGCGAAACCACCAATCTCTACGCCGTGACGGCCACTATTCATCCGTCGGTTAGTGGGTTACAGCGCTCGTGGGAACCGGCTTACACCGGAGCACCTACCTAATAGCCTTGACTAGAGGACGAGTTAGACAAAAACGAGATAATCGAAGAGGAAACAGAACAAGAGAAGGAATATAACGTACCTAGCGGAGCCTCTCCCACAATCTTAACACTAGAACACTCGGAGTTAGTTATCGCCATTTTAAGTGTAATTGGTAAGGATTTTAGAAGCTTCCGAACACTAGACTGGCCCAAAAAGGAAAGGTTGTATTTTAAAGGTTGCTTAAACAGGAAGAAAATGGCTCCGAGGTTACTTACAGTTTCTCACCAGCATATCTATCTTGGTAAATCTGGCGAATGTCTCGAGATGTCATGGTTTTCGCGAGAGGAATGTTGATCGTGTGGTGGATACCCTGGAACACGGAGTTAGTTATCGCCATTTAAAGTATCATCTATAAAGGGTTTAAAAGTTTCTAGGCATTATCTTGGCCCAAAAAGAAAATCCTGTGCTCCGAAAGCTGCCGAAATAAGAAGAAAACGATTCCGAGAATTCTCACCTGGAACCAGGATGCGACGTGGGGAATGAAGCCAGCCTGGATACCCAGTTGTGTACTCATCTCCTTTTCGTGAATATGATCCGTCAAACTGTATGGGATGAGGTTGTCGGTCACTGCAACACTCGGAGTTAGTTATCGCCATTTGGAGTATGATTTGTGAGGGTTTCAGAAGCTTCCAGACGCTGCCTCGGCCTAAAAAGGAAACCTCGTCCTCTGAAAGTTGCCAAAAGGGGAGGAAAATAGTTCCAAGAATTGCTCACGGTTTTCAACATCATTCTTCGGACTTTTTTTGGTCCCGGCACCAGAGTATCCAGAAACACCAAACACCTATTTAAAAGTTAGTTATCGCCAGTTTAAGCGTGATTTATAGGAGTTTCAGAAGCTTCTAGACACTGTCTTGGCCCAAAAGGGAAATCTCGAGCCCTGAAAGTTTCCGAAACAAGACGAAAATGGTCCTGAGAATTCTTACGGTAGGTTGCCCACCAAGATGCTCGACCAAGGGTGCAATGCCCAGTTGCGCGGCAGTTGCGTAACATCCTGGGTTTGCGATTTGTGTAGCCTGGGCAATAGCCGATCGCTTCACTAATTCGGCAAGACCGTACGTCCAAGAGTTGTCAAATCGATAGTCAGCCGATAAATCTATGATCAAGCTGCTATCGTCCCGGGGTGCTGCCTCTTTGGCGTTACGAATGGCATCGACGTACGGCTTACAAACACCGTTGGGTAATGCCATGACCCACACATCAATTAGCCCCTTTTTCTCCATCTCCCCCACATCCTCTGCGCTCAAACTCTCATACGTAATTTCCTTTTTGTCGTAGCCTTGCAGCTTCTGGCCTGCTAGTTCTCGGGATGAGACATTGCGTAGCTGAAAGTAGGGGTGACTGTTGATAAGGCCGATTAAAGCTTGTCCAGTATAGCCCCGAGCGCCAATGAGCGCTACACGTGAGGGTTGATCGTTCGAAGCATGCTTCTTCCCGTAAGGGGGATTAGGATTCGTGGTGGTCGCATAACCCCTAGAGGCAGGACTAGGAAAGGCTTTGGTAGGGATAGTGCCCATCAAAGGGCGGCGGGCCAAGCTTGAGAAGCCCCGAGCCTGGTTGGCTACTGAGCCGGAGGCAAAATGTGATTTAAGATTTTGTGAAGCCAGCTGAGCTGCTTTGTGGAGCCGTGACTCGAGGTTGGAATCACCAAGCATGGCTCTACCTTGCAAGGTGAATTCCTTCATGAGCTTGTTGAGCTGCTCACCTGGCTCAATGCCGTACCAAAACATAACATCGTTGCCCCTGACAAGACTGCCATCGGCTTTGTCGAAAAACCAGGTAAGGTTTTCATCATCCGACTTGACAGTCCAGACTAAGCTAGGGTATTCTTTCTGGATTGCAGCAAAGAGGTTGTCGGCCACATTGGTCAACCAGCCGGACTTGGTTATCGTCAGAGTGGCGAGAGTTGCGTACGGCTCATCTGAGGATTCGAGAACGACTGCGAGAGCTTTCATGGGCTCATCAAAGAAAGCCTTGAATTTACGCTCTTTCAAAAAGTCCAAATATCGGTCGACGGTGGATCTGGCATCCCGTACTTCACGATCCCGAACAAGGACTTCCTTTAGCTTGTCTACATCCGCGAAATCAGAGATGCTAGAGGCTGTCATAAGCTTGTCTCCCCTACGAATAAGGGTGCCAGCTCCCGAATCCGTAAACAACTCCTTCTGCAGGTCTGCAGGATGGATAATGGCAACGCTAGAGGAGCGAGGTAGGTTGTGTAGGAGCTCTTTAATTTCCTTGATCTTGAGGCGAGTTCCGAACTTGCACCAGGGCTGTGACATGAGATGGTCAAACTCTTCATCTAGGTTAATAGCAGATATCTTCTGTGCGTCACCGTCGAAGAGGCCGCCCTTCTCGCTAAGGTAGACGACTTTCAGGGGCTCGAGCTTACGAGCCAGATCCCCGGCAGCCACATCAGCATTGACATTCAGGACCTGGCCCTCGGTGGTTTCCGCCATAGAAGTGAGGATGGGGAGATAGCCATTTTGAATAGCGGTCTGGATCGGCTCCTCATTGACGTCGGTGATCTTGCCAACGAACTTCCACTTGTCTTTGTTTAGATAATCGGCCGTGAAGACACTCGATGTGATGGGTCGGGCACGGACGCCCATCTGCTCCAACCGTTGGACGAGCTTGAGGTTTTCGGCCAGGAACAGTCGTCTCGCAATACCCAGCGTCTTGCCATCCGTAATGCGAATACCTTCCTCAAACTCGGGCTCGACGCCAGCGTCTTCAAGCAGCTTGTTGAGTTGAGGGCCAGCACCGTGGACGATGATGGGAAACAACCCCACATGATACAGGAACGAAAGCGACGAGCACAACTCATCCAGATAGTCGGTCAAGATGGCGCCACCAACCTTGATGACGGCGAACTGCTGCGACGAGACGGACGAGAAATGGGAGAGGTACTGCTGAACCTCTCGCTTGGAACCGACGTTGTTCAGTACCTGGATGACGGCGGCGCGAGTCGCTGAGTCGCCGGCGTTCGATCGTGTCGAGTAGGCGGCCCGACGAACAGTGGCTGCTGCCGGGAGGCTACGACGGGTCAATCGAGGGGTGGCGCGACGGGTGCCGGCTCGGAGAGCCACTCGGGCAGCTCGCACACAGATCATCGCGACGGAGCGTAGACGGCGGCGTTGAACAGTGCAGTCTGCGGGTTGGCAGACCAGAGGAGAAGCGATCGGGGGGAAGTGGGCGGGGTGTGTCCCAGTCTATCTATAGCTACGGGAAGCTACGGCACGAGAATGCAGTCCGGAGGGGTCCGGTTCCGTCGGGCTAGCGATTACACTCGTGAAATCTCGGTGAGGCTTCGAATGGAGGCGTTGGCGGAGGAGGGGTTCCTGGGGTTCCTAGCGGCCTGCCATGTACTCCAAGAGTTAATGAGCGGAATCAGACACCAATGGGGAAGGTAATTATAGATTACCTGCGATAATTAATAGGGTTCCCTTGGGCCTCTGCTCACATCGTAGGAGTCACGGAAGAGGAGCCAATTGGCGCGAGGTGGCAGCAGGGAGGATGTCTTTAAGAATGAAGATGCATTTGCATGCTGACTTGGACAGTCGAAAAATTGCGCCGAAGATCGCAGCCCAAATCACTGTACTACGCAGCTTGCGGTTGGCAGCCGAGCTAGGCTAGTCGGCACGTTCAGGGTTAGGTGCGGCGACCAGGCGGTACAGCCAGGTACTCATACAGTCATTAGAGAGCCTAATCACTGGGTCGGCCTGGCAAGATGCGGTCATGGAGCCGTATGCGGTCTCCAAATTCTAGACTGTGTACGAGTTGGTTCTTCCCCGCTGTTCCAATTCCTTGTTGCTGGAGTCATAGCGCCGCGTTTATGCAATATTAGCCCGACCTAGAGCCCGCCAAGATGCAGGCACTTTCCCGCATTAGGTATAAGTTCTCCAACGGGTGGAGACTTGGAGTCAACATTTCGTGACAGGTTGCGTAGCAAAGTCTGGGTCGTGGGCCTAGGGCAGACCTTGGGGTAATACTACTAGTAGTGGTGCTCCAAGAGTTCAAAGGCAGGTTCATGGTGAGCTATGCATACACTGATCCGAGTCCTCCTCGAAGCCGCTCATCCTGATACTGAACTTTGAGCATTTATCACCTTCACTACTTGAGTATGCGAACGTGAAGATACCAAGTGGCGGTCTGAAAGCGGTCCTGAAAGAGGTCCCATGAACATGGGGATAATCGAATGTTTTGTTGCCATAGCGCAATGGCCTAAGTATGTAGATCAGCTTGGTTGTTGCGGAGCCCCTAAGTCAATGGGAGAAGGGAAAAGGGAAAAGACAAAATAAAAAGATTCATCTGCAAGAAGGATATTTTGGAATAGAGCTAGAATTTATTACTGTGCCAGCGATAGATAGATAACCTACATATGTATGTATCTGCGGTGTGTTGTACATCAAACATCGCAGTCGTGATAGTATAGTCACACCCCTAGGTAATTTGTTCAAGCCCTTGTGACATACATTCTCTACGTGGTTTTGCGCAACACAACACGGTTGTTGCGCCATGTCTGTGCATGCAAGGGCTATGACAGCATGAACAGAGCTTGCACGACGTCTGTGCGTAGATGAGATGCACTGCTTCACAATCTGAAAGAGACCAAAACAACATTCCAGGTCGTGAGGTATCTTAATTAATGGTCGAGGAAAACGCCACGCCTTCGTACATACAAGTTGATTCTCTATAGCCTTCCCGTTGGCACTTGGCCGTGGCAACAGAAGCCTCCCGCTCCATGAAGGCTAAAGAACCGGTTGAAACCAAAGACAAAACTCTCGCGTTGTGATTTCTGACCGATGGCTAGTTCCAGCCCATCAGATTCAATTCATCATCATAGCAGTCAAAACAATCCAGCAAGCCCATTCTCTCATTATACCCAAGTCGTATGGCGACTGTACAGCGTATTTCTTTTATTTGCCACCGAAGATGACTGTTTGCACATTACGTCAGAATTGTAGCCGTTGCGGAGAGAATCGCGGTCTTATATCTTACCGGAGGGAACAATGATAATAACGAGGAGGATGACGATGCCTGCAATTATGCACATCCTCATCTTCATATCCTTCCACCACATCTGCTTGCGTACCCGGTTGGCACCTCGACGGAAGCCTTGAGCAGATACGGCTAGGTTGTCGGTCTTATCTTGGAGGGCATCGAGACGCTCGCCACGCTGGGATACCTTGTTGATGTTCTCTCGCATCACGCCAACGGTGTCATCGATTTGCTGCAGAAGAAAGTCAGCTCCTGCCAAGTCAGATCTCCGTTGAATCATTCATTCCAAAGCTGCGTGGCTTCGGCATCGTAGGCGAGAGAAATCCATCATTACACGCTCAGTGACAACCGTGATCAGAAGCCATCAGAGATGCTATGTCGCAATAACCAAGCTAGAGACAAGTTGAACAGTGCGTATATGCGACCGGTATCAAACCAAATCCTTCGCCGGGGGTTTCTTGCAGCTTCTTTCGCACCTGTGTCTCGCCCGTCGCATCATCGAAGGCATCGCATCTGGACTCTGTACAACAACGGATATGGGTACGGGCCACAAATCGGCGCTCATTTATCGCGTTGTCGTGTTTCGGTCGCTCTCACTCAATCCGGCCGTTCGCAGTATCGTTATATTGTCGGAATCCAGGCAGCCCGGGAACAAACGCGCTCAACTACCGGAAACACACGCAGCAATGAAAACAACTTACAGCTTGCAGCGCCTGGGTTCTATTGTTACCGCCCTGTTGCTGCTGGGGAGCGCCGCCCTGGCCGCTGGGGATGTAGGGGTCATAGGGGGCGTCTTGGCCAGACATGATGGTTAGGGAGAATGCAAATGCACGCGATGGTCAACTGAGGGAAGCAGTGGCTTATTGATTTGGCGCAGACGAGACTCGATATGTAGACAGAGTCTGGGTTGTTGTGTCGATGACGAGGACGGGATTGGAGCTGTGGTAGATGGTTGGATTGCAGAATGAATACAGGCTGGTGGTGGGTGGATGAGGTGGTAGGTTCGGACAAGTAGGTGTGATGAAGCAGATGGTTAAGATGGTTAGGTGCAGCAGTCCAGGCAGTGGTCCGGCTGGGGTTGGCAGAACAACTTTGCAGCGCGGCGACAGGTAAGAAAGAAGGCGTTGCCATTCTGAGACAGCTGGACAGGGGTCGGACGGGCTCCACATAGCCCGACGAAGTACCAGCATGTGCCATCATTTATGCTTCTGGTACCTACACTACGGGACAGCTTGTTTCGGCCGTGTTTCCTACAGCACACCCCCAGATAGACAGCGGCAACCCGAATACGTAGGGAGATACCTAGACTACGGTATAAGATACCTTGGTCGCAAATAGCACCAGTGCGGTATTGAAGGGGAAAAACATCACTGCAGCAGCATATGTTCTCTAATTAACGAACGGATGCGCTTAGCAAATGGTACAGTACATACCGATACATAGCGCCAGGCCCGGTCTAGGCTAGGAATAGGTATTCATGTGACCTGCCAACCCTCTACAGTAGGTATCCTAACCTACCTCTCGGGAGGTCTCCATTCCACCTCCGCCACTTGTGTGCACGCTGTGCGGTTACGTAGCTAGTGAGGCTGTGCCTCGAGCTTGGGCTTGCCGACAGTTCCATCTTGGCTTTGTTACTAACATATACGTAGGTACCTTAGGTACCTAAGGTAAGTAGCCAGTATTAGGAATTCATTCACTGTTGCCCCTCCAATCACAATTAGCACCTATTTTTTAACTCAACTATATCATACTGTATTCCGCCCAAGAGCCTACGTTAGCAATAATTCTGCTGCCTGGCACGTCGGCGGTCTTCGGCGCAGCGTTTATGCTATATGCAATGAATTAGACAGGCTACCTGGAGGTATCGCCATGCTGAGATTCCAGACGGGAACCGGTCCAGCGGGCCCATAAACGAGCCAAGTCCGAACATCACCCCCAAACCGACTGCCTCTCTACATTGTGTATGATGCCTTCGGGTACCTACATAGGTCGACAGCTTGTCCTACTCATCCAACTGGTGCCTACTTGCACAGAAGGACACAACGTAGAGCAGACGGCTCAGCGGCGCGCCAATCGCAAGCAACCCATTTCGCAAATTCAAGTCGAATATGCCAAGCAGGTGTTCATGTATTATCCCAACTTGCTACCATTGGTATCTACGTGCAGGTAGATGAACTTGGTCGTCTCTTGATCCAATCCCAAGCAATCGACATCATGCATGAACTAGGTGACACGGTATTCAGACATTCAGTCCTATTTCATTCCACATCAAGCTAACGGTCCTTACATATGATTACACCAGGATATAGGAAAGTTATTTCCATATGAGATGGGGAGCAGCAGATGATGACACTATCTCATGGTGATCGACCTATCCGATGCCATCCACACAATTTAGCCCGTAGTTGATGTATAGCAATCGCAGTTTCATCGTCGCGGGCTATTCGAGAAGAAGAAAGCATAAAAGAACAAAGAAAAGCAGGCGAAGGATCATGCTCACGTTGCCGACCACACCACCTGGTACTAATACTATCTTCCATCTTGTTGCGTATCGAAAAAGAAGGCGCTCGACAACGGAAGAGACGACTGCGCCTAGCATCAAGCTTAAGTAAGTATATGAGGTATTAGCACCACTGATGAGATAGGCGTCCGCCCCATATGGAGACACTTCACAATCGAAGGCAGTTCATATCACGTGGTTTAAGAAGAGGACTAGAAAAGCTTCTCAGGGTCCCCCATCCCCTATGCACCGGAAATGGCTATAACGCGACTTTCGCCGGTACTTCTACTGGCGAATCCGTCGTCGAATCTTCAACTATGTATGGCAGGATATCCCAAATAACACCGGATCCCGCTACATGCTCGGTCTATGTTCGCCGGATGGTCGAAGTTTCGTGTGGCCGACAAGGTAGGTATCAGTAAAAGCTTCGCAGATGAACAAAATGACGCGCCATGGTAGTTGCGCATATTATTCCCTGCCCCGATGTGTGTACAAAGTCTGTATCGCAAAAATCCGCGTTCTAGGCAAGTATCTATATCATCTCGAATTCGACCGTTACAGCGACTGCTGCATTGTACGCAATCCCGTCAAATCATCTGCCAGGGACTCTATTTGAGAGCCACGTGAACCACATGCACTCCGACTCTGACCAGGCGATGTTCATTTGCCTAGAAGCGATCTGGGTGAGGGGTTCAACTGCGCCTCCATTTGCTGTCACTCTCACTCCAGTATAATCGGGTCAATTCACGCTCAAGGCAACGAAACTCAGTTCCATTTCGGCAACGAAGGTTTTACCTAGCTACCTTCTTTTTGGTTTTGAGGCTCTTATCTCTCGTCATTCGCTCTCCGCATTATCAACCAGCCGTCCACTCTATTTTTTGAGGAGAAATTATAAACGACCTGCTCTCTGCTATTTCTACATGCAGTCTACAAAAGCTACTGGCGCCTACCTTCCATTAGCACGAGCCTCGGGTAGCCCATACTTCGGACCGTTCCGTCCACCCCCCAAGAATTGGTATAAGGGAAAGAGTGTTCATGAACTAGACTACTACCTGAGCTGAGAATTCGGGTCTAAGTTTACTATCGACGGTTAGACCTGCCATGACAGCTCGCAAGTGGAAATTCAGTCTTCTCTCTATTCGCAATCCGAGCCCGTTTATTTTTCAGGCATTATCACATCGGTATTGGTCCTCAGCCATGTCAGGTTTACTGCGCAAAGCTATGGCCGTAGGAGTCTCGCTCCTCCTTACCGGCAATCTAATCTACGCCTATGATTTCAATCCTGATTCATCCGGTTAGTAATCATGCTCTTGGCGGCCGGCGGGCAAGACAGTACCTAACTTAGTCTCCAGACTCGATCAAAAATGTAGCAAAACAGCTAGCCGCGGATCTGATGTCGATGTACAATGGCAACCAACCAGGACAAACTCCTGGACTCTTGCCACAGCCATACTACTGTGAGTAGGCTTGGTAATCGAGGGAGGATGACGATACTAACTGCGTCTGGTAGGGTGGGAAGCTGGTGCTTTGATGGGCGCTCTGATCGATTACTGGTACTACACAGGCGATACGACGTATAATGACGTTACGCAGCAAGGAATGCTACACCAAACCGGTCCGTACAACGATTATATGCCGCTAAACCAGACATTAACCGAGGGCAACGATGACCAAGGATTCTGGGGCATGGCGGCCATGTCAGCGGCGGAATACAACTTCCAGAATCCAGAACACGGCCAACCACAATGGCTAGCACTAGCCCAGGCGGTTTTCAACACGCAAGCGGCGCGATGGGAGACAGAAACCTGCAACGGAGGCCTGCGTTGGCAAATATTTACATGGAACAATGGTTACGACTACAAGAACTCTATTTCACAAGCCTGCTTCTTCAACCTCGCCGCGCGGCTTGCGCTCTACACCGAAAACAGCACGTATGCAGATTGGGCTGTCAAGACGTGGGATTGGATGGTCGGTGTCGAGTTCATCGACGAGAACTACAGGATCTACGACGGTGCCACCATCGGGCACAACTGCACGGATATCACGCCGTACGAGTTCTCCTACAACGTCGGCGCATTCCTGCTCGGCGCGGCCGCCATGGTCGAGTACCTCAACAAGGAAGGGAAGACAGACGACGCCGCGCTGTGGCACGAGCGCGTAGACGGGCTTCTGAACAGCACGGAGCTGATCTTCTTCTTCGGGGACGACGTCGACGACAAGGTCATGATCGAGGTCGCGTGCGAGGCCGTCAACCTCTGCGACGTGGACCAGCAGTCGTTCAAGGCGTACCTGAGCCGGTGGATGGCCGCGACGACCAAGTGGGCCCCCTGGACCTTCGACCGTATCAAGCGGCTGCTGCAGAACTCGGCCGAGGCGGCCGTGAGGCAGTGCACGGGCGGCGACAACGGGCGCATGTGCGGCATGAAGTGGGCCAACAACAGCGGCCTGTGGGACGGCACCACGGGCGTCGGCCAGCAGATGGCCGTCATGGAGGTCGTGCTCGCCAACATGATCCACGAGGCCAAGCCGCCCGTCACGAACCTCACCGGCGGCACCAGCGTCGGCGATCCGGCGGCCGGCGGCCAAGACAGCGGACGCGTCGACCCGGTGCGCCGGCGCTTCGGGCCCCTCAAAACCGGAGACCGGGCGGGCGCCGCATTCGTCACCTTCGTCGTCCTCGCGGCCCTGCTCGCGGCGCTCGGCTTCATGCTCTTGGACGAGGAGACGAAGGCGGATACGGCGGCGACTTCCGACTCCGGTGCTGCGGAAAGGGATGCAGCGGCCGCGGTGGGAGCCCGTGGAGATGGGGCCACTGCGGCGCCTGCGCTGCAGGAGAAGGAAAGGCCCGTCGCGAGATCATCTCGCTCACGCATGCATTCTGGTGAACGGGTCCCGAGGCGGGCCGTGGGCGGCAGCTCTAGACCGCAGCTTAGAAGGGTGCGGGGACAGTTGCCGATGCGGAAGCCACTGTCCAGCTCGTCGACTCCCTCGCCATCCGGGGCGCCGAACGTCGTCGTTGATTACCCGGTACTCGGTAGACATTACGATGTCGCTGACGTTAGTACATCATATCCACCGGCAGCCGGACACCCTCGGCGACAACATTAGGCGCTTCTTTGATCTGTGGGAATAATCGTAATTGGTCGGGTGAGCTACTTACTACCTAGTTCGAGCGTGAAAAGGGGGGGATTAAAAGCTAAAAAAAGCGAGGGGGGGAAGGAGATAAAAACAGAGGAAAAAATTGAAATAAGATTAAACTTGGTCTCGTTGCTTGGGAGGCTGGCCGGTGATCGCATGGGTGGCGCGGTTTGGTACCTATAGACAAAACACAGGAACGGGGGGCATTTTCAGGTCGGGATACTTTGTTATGGGGCGCAGGAGATAGTGTGCTTTACTTATTGATTACTTGTGTAGTTTGTTGGCCTTTTTGAGCTTCCTAGGAATAGAATTGTTTTCCAGCTCATATGATTTTCGGCGTTCAAATTGTACAGGCAACGCACCACCGCGTAATGACGTAAGTGATCAGTGGTATGAATAACGACCAGTGCTCACATATGCGTAGGCTTATGTTACTCGAGGCCGGATTTTGTCGGAACTTGGTGGTTAGGATACCCAAGTGTCCGGCAGTAGTATTCAAGTTTTAGTGACTCAGAACGGCACTATGCAAACCTAGATATTCTTTTCTCTTTACATTGCCCCCTTCTCTCTCTCTCTCTCTGTCTCTCTCTCTCACTCTCTCTCTTTCTATCTCTCTTTATAGGCCCGCTCTCACTTTCGAAATCGCGAGAAAGTAGGCCCACTGTATATTCATGTCATTCTCTTCGGGGAATTATCACCTTGCTTAATTAGATGTGAGCCAATGGAAGTCGTATTGATCGCCCTCAATCTACCAGCTTAAGTCCCCGCTTCTCGAGGGGTCTCGCGTTAGAAAGAGAGAATATTAAGGATATTTAGTTTCTCTCAGCTGGCTATGTGATTTTAGAAGCAGGAGTAGTGCCGTCAAGGACATCAGTCGGAGGTGATGGCTTCTGGTGTTATAATGTTTTTTGGATCTGTGGTTTTCCCAAACCCGTGCCCAAAATTCATTTACTGTATGTACGAAATATTATGGCTATTGTAGTATGCTAACCCCTATAAAGTGAGTTGTCAAACTAGCGCTTGACAAAGACTTCGTGCAGCTGGAAAATCGTCCGTCCGTTCGTAACAATTGTCGATCCACGATGCCTTATCCTGTGGTAAGTGATTTCGTATTGTGGCAGTGTTGGCACAAACGAGGCATGGATGTAGTTTATATGCCGGGAATCCCAGCGGCGTATTTGTTGGAAGGGAAAGGAGGCGGTTCGCGGGATTTGAGATACACACACGCGTGTGTAAGACTACGACATAGATGCTGTTTTAGCTTTCCGGAAAAATAATAAGCTTTCGATATTACCGTCAACATATTCACATCATGTTTTTAGTATTGCGACATGGGATCAATCGGAAATCTAGACTCACTAAGAATTGCTTATCTCAATAGATCTCTAAGCGTCGATCTTCTTGGCAGTACGGTTTGCAGGTCGCTGTTTGCGGGAAAGACACCCTAGAAGGTTAAGCATAGGCTATGCTGAGTCAAAAGGCAAACATACGTCTATATGAGCTCGGCGACCACCTTACATTCTATTCAAGTGGGTAAACGTTAAATACAAGAAGAGAAGGGTCTCTCGTTTTGAAATTTACATGAGCGGGTTAGCGCCATTGGGGGGGATCTTCTGCACGAAGGGCACGTCGGGGTATTCTGCGACCTCCCCCTGAAGTCCACCCTGAATAAGCGAAAAGAGAGTGTTGGCGCTGTTGTTATATCCGGGAACGTAGTGGAGACCGAAATCCGCGATGAAGGTCGTGTACGTCGCAGCAGGCTTGTACGCGGCCATGTTGGTGAAGGTGAAGTTGCTGCCGCGGAACAGGGTGCTGTTGGAGTAGGCCTTCCAGATGTTGTCGTAGTTCTCCGATCCGATGAGCGGGGACTCGCCGACGGGGAATTCGAAGCCAATGCTCTTGGTGATCCAGTAAGACTCGGGGAACGCGAAGTCGGTGGAGCCGATGAATGTCTGCAGCAGGACGCCCAGGTTGACTTTCTGGAGACGGACTTCGTCCCATTCCGCGGCGCCTCCGTTGACGGCAGTCCAGTTCTTGATCCACTCCATCGCGAAGCGACCACTGTCGATTTCGAAGCTGTATTCGGCGGTAACGTAAGGAGAGTGGGGTTTAACTTGAAGGAGTTGTTAGCGATGAGTCGGTTCAGATGGGCCGATCCGTAGGAGGTGAGGAAACTCACTGTCCCAACCCAAGTCGTGTAGCATGGACCCTACAGCGTGAACCTCAAGGTCCAGTGAAGCCTTTAGAGTAGCATTGTTGTTTATCGCGGCAGCGCCGAATAGCCACGTTCGATATAGATGGTTGGTCAGGTAAGGCTGGTAGTCCTTGTAGTAGTCCTCGATGAAAGTGCGGACGGCCCTCACGATCGGGGTGTCGATGACCTCGACACCGGCAACGGTGGTAGTGGGTAATGTGGTATTGTATCCACGCTTATGACACGGAGGGGCGGCAAAAGCGGCGCCGGCGAGAGCCAGGCCAGAGGCAATGCTGGAGAACTTCATTGCGAGAGGCTGATGAGAGAGTGTGATGGGAGGGATGGGGAGCGTGAAGAAACCACTGGGGTTTAAATAGCTATCTCCCCTTTGCCCATCCTGATTTCTGACAGTACAGTAGACTCTTATGAAAAGGAGCATCCACTACCATGCTCAAGTGGCGCCCAATGTCTACGTAGTATACTACTGTACATGTCCCCAGGCCAGATACTGTGTTTCTTCGCCCCCGTTCGCAGGACTAATACGGGTACGGTCCACATGCAAGCCAAGATCCGGGGTCGCCAGGATAACGCCAATGGACAGAATCCGGATACACGGTACCTCCCGTGCGCCAGTTGTCACCGACGACTCGTCAGTAGCCCCATTGAATAGTAATACTAACTAGAAGGCAGCCGGCCGGCCAATTATTAGAGGAGATCCATGGGCTACGTGGTGTAAATCAGTGACGAATATGGTGTCAGCAGCATCCCACTTAGGAGTAAGCCTAATGCGGTCTGGCATCGGATCTTTCCCGTCTTGGCAAAGCTTCTCCCAACTTCATTCGAATAACAGACCGTAATCAACAACGTCAGATCACTGGACTGCCCTCGTCGTTAATCATCCCGGTCTGCGTTCGCGCTATGTAACACCAGGTTTGCTATTGGAATAAGCTTAGCCTCCACTATACATGGTGTTTTGCATTTACACGCTCTTCAGCGCCTAATAATAGAAGTGTGCTGACCATGTGCGATTTCAGCGCACCCTGGTTCCAGTTGATGTATGCCCAGGTCGGGACTTACTATGCGTGAGAATATGGCATGGCTTTGCCAAGGCACTTTTGCGCTGCCGATGTTTCTGTAGGTAGGCTAAGAAATTCCGAAGCCACGTCCTTGGGTTTTCATAATGCAACAAATTCTATCTAGGACTAAATTGAGATTACGATGATAAGCCCTCGTTTGAAGCTCTATAAGCGAACTGATGGCTAGCCGTGTATTGTATTACCACAGAACATTCGTAAGGCGCAGTGTAAGTATAAGGGTCACGTAAAAAGCAACGTGATGACAGGAAAACTCAAATGCAGCTCTGATCTAGCGTACACAAGATCAATCTTAATACGGCCTCAACGGCTCAGCTCGAAGCTGTCGGCCTATCAGTTCCAACCGTCACCGCACATACAGTACGAATGCGAGCAGAAGAAAGGAGGTGCCCTGTGCTGATTGGGGGATTCGCAGCTTTGGGTTCCGATGACATCCGATGCTTGCGCGTATAATCCACAATCGGCGATATTTATGGCCATTGAAGGAAGCAGAGCCAGTGAGACGGCCCCACTACCACGTTGACTCAGCGGGCATCTCGGCAAGAAGCAAGAAAGATGCATTGACTACCTGTTACTCTTCATGACGGAGTTTGTATTCGAGCCACGGATTAAAGATTCGGCGGTTGGCTAACAAATCTTGGAGGTTGCCCCAAGCACCGTCGAACCCCTCCAGAAATCCAGGCACCATTTCGCCATAAAATCGTCGCTGAACCCTCAAGAAGATGTGCAAGTCCTCATATGATGCTGCCTTATCTTGCACCTGGTGCCTCGCCGACAAGTTGCCCTTGGTAAGGAGAGCCCCTTGCACGAACAAGCATGTAAAGTGGACCCAGGTCGCGGCATCGGATCCCGACTTCGAGCACGGCCCGAGCGAACACTGGACTGCATCGTGTATCGTCAGCGACGGCCTTATTCTCTTTAATGATGGTGGCGTTACTTACTCGTGCCGGCATCGCCAGTGAGCGAGGAGAAATCCCACATCGGACGTCGCGGAACCGCGGAATTGGGATCGTCCTGTGCTCTCGAGCACATGTAAGCGGCAAGGTCTTCGTGCGACTGCGCCGCGTCAATGCGTTCCGCGGCGCTTGAGGTATCGGCGCCGACTTCCAAGTCCCAAGGAAGGAGGCAGTCCCCGTCGAGAAGCTTGGCGAAGCCCGCGAGTGCGCCCGAGTATCTCAGCATCGTTTTGGCGATATCTTTGGCTTGGTCTAGAGTGAACGTGGAAACAGCTATTCCAGAGGCCGTTGGTGGAGGTGCGGGGACCACATGTACTCGGGTTGAGCAAGAGCTCGACGGAGTACAGCCATGGGCGTCGAAAACTTGGAAAGCTCTATCCAAGTCACGTATGTACTGGTAGGAGCTATCGAGGTCGTAATACGGTATCATAGGAGAGATGAACTTGAAGCTACCTAGTTAAGAGGCCGGGCGTCAGTGTGAGTATAGCCATGGTGTATATAGTAGTTATGGGTAATGGAAGCGATGGTGGCATGCCGTCTACTTACACGGTGCACGGCTATTATTTGTTACGGTTCCAACCGTAAGTATTTTAGTAACTGCAGACGTCAAGGCACCCAGCCTTGATGACGTTCCACTTTCGGTAGTGTCGTGGTTTACCGTGCTGCAGTTCTGTTCCGTAGCATTATTCTCACCACGGATAGTGGAGTCTCTCACGATGCACCACTTCTCGGCATCAAGTTCGTCCCCGGGATAGACCACTACACAGTCGTACAGCTCTCTGAGGTAGAGAGATTTATGCAGCGGAGAAATCATGGATGCCCATTCATCATCCGACAGTTCGCGATTGCTCGACTCTGCCGCGGGCGGCATGAGCATTTCGAGCTCGATCTTGAACTTTAGTCGGGGTTGGTTATCGCGGTGAAACTTGAGAGACATGTCGAGAGATGCTTTTCAGTAATGTAGTAGAGTTAAGGGTTGGAGAACTAACGAACGCAAACACTGGCATATATATAAAAATGAAGCAAAACACCACAGCTCGGTTTTGTTAGTGATTTTACTCAGGTAAGGAGGGCAACAAGATACGAAATAATCCAGTCGCCTCCCTTGCGTGTTGTCACGTTCCACTGACTGCGGCTATGACACGGTAAATACACATGTTGTCGGGGCGCCCATATATTGGCGCTGAACCTATGGAGCCTTTTTTATTTTGTGCACTTCCAAGACCCCTTTGTGGGCTACGCCGGCCAATGTTGCATTGGATAGAGTGCGCCTTGTAGTGCAAGGGGCCTTTCATACGTTTGTGGATGGTAATGGGCCAACACATACACTTCTAGACGTACACGAAGACGTTGAATATATGTGAAACGCAACAACCATGTATAATAGAATGCAATAGGATTATTCGTAAGAAAAATGTAATGTATCTAAGGAGAAGTGTGTAGCAAGGCTGAAAGTAGCGGGTATTTCTCCCGCTCTTATTGTGTTTTAGCTTCGGTGGTCAAAAAGTGTGTTTCTATTGGCCTAATTCTCCACTTTCTACTGGACCACTTTCATATATAGAATGTTACTTGTTATACTATTTCATGACATTCGTCATACCTAATCGAGGTTCATATTATTTCAGGGCGACAATGTTTATTTCTATGCATGCATTGTCGGAAGGGATGGATTTCAGGCCCTTTGCGAAAGGCCGGTTATCATTTGATTATTGTTTTAATCATGATATAGTGCTTTAGATGGGGACAGGCATCGGAGTACATATTAACATTCAGCGTTGTGAAGTTTTCGTAATCAGCGAGTTGAACTTGACACCATACTACGGGAGCTCAGGGGACGATAACATAGAGTCCCTCCAAGTTGATGTTACCACAATAAGTCCAAATTGCCTCTCTAAACATATTCCAAGTCCTGCTTTATCCAATTTTACCAACCGCATTCAGAGGGTATTGCCCTATACCAGCGCCATCGACTCGCACTTCCAAGAAACCCTTTCTTCATCCTCAATTCACATTGTCTGCTTCCCTAAGAAAGGCGAGCCTTTGTCGAAGTCGTGCTTGTTCAGTTGCAGATAACCTTGCGTCTTCGGCTTGCTCGAGCACGAACTTTGATAGATCACTTTCTCTGAACAAGTTTGGGTCGGGTCCCTTAGCTGTGCCTCCACTCCACCTCGCGTTGTGTTTGAGGGCTCCACGTACGAACAAACAGGCTAAGTCGATCCACATTGCCGCGTCCTCGGGTGTGGCGGAGCCGGGGGCTAGGTTATACTCCACTAGGCATTCCAGATGTTGTTAGTGCTTATTGCATCAAAAGATATGAAGAATGTCGGGGATTATGAAACGCAAGGTGCGAAGAAAGGAACCTATCGCCTATCCATTATCTTCATCCTCAACTTTTATTATCGAAGCCCACGAGAACATTTCACCCACCTAAGTTTGTAAACTGATGTCCATCATAATAATTCGTAACCACCGGGTCAATATCTGCGACCACTGGCCAGAAGTTCCAAGGTCGTATATAGCCTTTCCCACTTCCATCAGTGTTCATCAGCTTCGCAATACCTTCTACTGATTGCGTCGAATCGAGGCTATCCAACATTCTCCTCCTTCTGCCACTCAAATTGCTTAAATTCGGTATCCAAACGAGGGAACGAGCGTTGCTGTGGACATCTTTGCTCTGGAGCTCCCAGGCAAGCGCGTTGAAGCCGTGGTTGTGGTGAATAACGGTCTTCGCAAGGGCCTTGAGCTCTTTCATGGACATCACCGAGTGGGCGACGATATGTATCTTCGTGCCCCAAAAGTTCGATGGAACGCAGCCTGCATTCCTAATGGCGGCGTAGACTCGAGTCAATGGGAGGACCCAGGAATTGCGATGGCTGTATAGGAGTTTTGGTGAGACGATGTCAAACCAATCTATTCACCACGACAGGATGAGTAAGCGGATGCATAATGATCCCCAAATGATAAATAATATGTTAGAGGTAAACTTAGCCCACATTTGTCATCACGATTTTCTGTGATGCACCATGTCCTGAAGTCGTTATCAATTTTCCTCTTTATGGTACACTCCGGAAGTCCGGCTCCATGTAAAGCTATTCTTATGCGCCCTAGAAACGCCAGCCACTCATTGGCCGTATTAAAAGACGACGTAGTTGAGGATAGAGCTCTCATCCCAATCTCAACAATAAATACCAAAGGTCGTGATGGGATGGACGTGTGCGCTCGGTTGCCTGAGACGGACGATTGTGACCGATAGGCCATGATTGACGGTAATGGTCAGGTAGACTTGCTATGCGTGTGTCTTGAACGGTATCTATAGGGCTAATTAAAATGAAAAGACTGAAGATGACAAATTTTCGAATCCGATGCTCGAATGACGGTGTAGTGGCTAAATGGCGCTCGGAAACCAGGTATTTATAGACAAGCAAGATCATAACAACCGTGTTCGTGAAGTTTCTACTTGCCCATGTTACAAGCGCCTATGGCATTCCTAGCCGTGGTACGTGATACGGGCAGTCACATGCTCCCAGCACAATATCCGTCACGTATCTCGAGTACTACCAAACTTGGAAACCCATAGCGACCCCTTTACGAATTTCTGAAGTCCAAATCACAACACCGGAACTTTTTGAATGCTTTATACGAACGTCCTTACATTCAGGCACGGAATCTGACGTATCGGTATGCCATTAACATTCGCTGATACGCAACCGATCCTAAACACCTTCATACGCTAAGTTTACCTTCATATAGCGTAATCGTTATCCTCGGGCGTTATGACATGCTTTTTACAGGCGTAGTCGCTTTTGTCAGCTTTACTCGGCCCTTTATCCGTTTCTTATACTGTGCCTGCTAAACCTCCGGACAAAAAGGCAGGCCGCAAGTCATTTTCTCAAGGGATTAAGTTTTATATCCTAGTATAAAACCCTCAGTTGGTTGTTGTTGGAATAGGGATGTTCTTTCACGCTGCTTCCCCTTTTATTCAGGCACGTTCATACATGTGCAATTGTACCGTTATATGGCCGATACCCGGAGCAAGGCTGTATCCGATCCTATTACCTAGTAAGTCGTAATGTTAGGCCGTGTTTTGGTTAAGAAAAATGAAAAAGAATATCATGTCCGTCAAGTCCTTGTCATTGCTCATCCTTCGAAAGAGTAAGAAGCCAGTGTCCAATTTTGACTGACCTGTGAGACTAAGTCGCGTGATATGGCTTGGTTCGGTACCGCATTTCAATGAATTTTTCAGCGACTCCATCTGCGTATGTTTTAAAACTTAATGTTAACACTTTGGTCTCACGAGTGTAGCATGCAATGTAAGGATCGTAGAAATTTTACAACTGATTATATGAAGAGGAAACGGTTTGAAGTTTCCCATACGACTACTGGTTAGTTGGTATCGAAGCTTCCAGGGTTGTGAATTTTGCTATCGAAATTGGAGCTCTCTATACCATCGCCGAGCCCAAGGGCAACCTTTTAACGTGGCTTCTACCCCCACGCACTTAGACGACATGCTAGTTATGAGATATTTCCGCAGCCTATACCATATATTCAGCGCTGCACCACATACAAGCCCGCAGATCTCTCTGTCTCAGGTGTCTAATTGATTTACATCTTTATATATAAACCGTACCAGTTTATTTACTAACGATAGAAAAAACAAGTTCAATTTGGTCGAACACTATTTGCTGGGTCTGGTATCTCTCATCAATACCTTGATAAAGCCGGTTTTACTAGTCCCTATATTTGGTGGACTAAATACATAGGTTCTATGAGGTGTTCTCTGTTGTACCTCTGCAATGCGTGGCTGCTTTACTCCCGCAAGGAGTTCTACGAATTTCGCCAGCCTTGAATCTCGTCTAAAGTAAGGACATAGTCATTGTTGTAGATCTGTATACGTTAGCTTTCGTCCGAATAGATTTACGGCAGATAGTGATGGCCTACCGCCTTCAACACATCAGGCGCGTTGTAGTCCGCGTTGTTGATGAATTGATCACCCCAGGTGCAAAACAAAACCCAATCGGCCTCATAAGCCTGAAGCTGCGCAGGTAGAGGCACGGACCCGACCTCGGCGGCCGCGATCAGCTTTGTGTCCTTCCCGAGGTCGACTAGCGAATTGTACTGAGCGGACATGGGCTATAAGGCACCGTCAGCATCGGCCATTCTGAGAATATTCAGGGCACCCTGCGAGAATTCAATGAGGAGGAACGAAAGAACCTACGCCATTCCCCGTCGCATACACGTCTGTGGATAGTACGTCTGCCACATCGTCACCGGGATACCAGTCAGCAGAGACCGAGTTCCACACCCAAACGAGGTTGTCGAGGCCGTGGAAGTTGGTCCAGCGGTCATAGACCAGTTTCCAAAGCGCCTTGCAGGGTTCGGGGCCCTTCGCACCCCACCAGAACCAACCGCCCTCGGCCTCGTGTAGGGGGCGGAACAGGATGGGCACGTCAGCGTCCTGGAGTCGCTTCAGCTGCACGGCGATGGCGTCGATGTCCCTGACAATGAGCGTGTAGTTGGCGTTGGTGGTGTCGCTCAGGGCGGCGGCGATGTCGAAGTCGGTCGCCGCCGTGTAGAAGCCGCTCCACCAGGGCTCCTCGGCCGTGTCGTAGAGGCCCGTCGGCGCGTTCCAGTGCCACACCACGGTCACGATGCCGCCGTTGCCCGCGTGCGCGATGGCGTCCTCGACCGCCGTGCTGGTGGTACCGCGCTCGACGCGCGACGGGCTGTAGTCGATCAGGTCCACGCCTAGCACCGCCGGCGTCTTGCCCACCTGCTGCGTAACCCAATCCGCCCACGTCGCGTCTTGCTGGCCTGATAGGATCTTTTGGCCGTAGATGGACTTGAGATACTGGTACAGCGCCGTCGCGCCCGCGCCCGCTTTGGGATTACTCAGTGTGGGCGTGACATTGTGCGCTGGCCGCGGCGCGGACGGGGATACAGAGATGTAGTCGACGAGGTAACTGTAGTTCGGTTGGTTTTAGCTGACCCGACGGCGACAAGTACCCATCTGGTGCAACGAAGAGCGAAAACCATGCTTACTATCCCCAGTTGCTTACGATGTCAATCGTATTTGCACCCTCGTTGAGCAACACCTGCCCCCCAGAAGCAGTAGTGAACTCTGAGGTTTCAGCGAGGGAAACGTCGGTCTTCGCGCCTCCGTTGAGGACCACAGTCGTCACCTTCGCGCCGTATATCCCGGCATAGCGGATGCTGAGATCATACAGTTTCGCGCTGTCGCTGTTGACAGTGAATGTGATCTTGTCGGCCGCATCGTCGAAACCGCCGACATAGCCTGTCCCTGAGTACCCTGCCTGTGCCGTATCGACCACGACTCCCGAGAGAACTGCATCTTCCGCCTCGTATATTTGTGCGTCTTGGCGCCATCTTAGGGTATGGGCCTCGGCGCATAGCGCCAGAGCAGAGCTCAATAGGACATGGAATTTTACCATTGTGTCGGTAAGGTTATCAGATGGCCTTGCGTCGATATCGTCATATGGATATGTTATTTAAAGTGATTTCAGATGCTTTATGTATGAGTTATAGCAACTTCATCGTAACCATCGAGGAACCGGAGCAGGCCGCCCCGTGGCCAAAGAAGGAGTAGCTTCCGTGACGGGTAGTGGGGAAGCCAGATTCGACGCGTTTAAAACATTTGGAATAGAGTAACTTTAGACCCGATTCTGGATGCAAAGCTCTGAAACCCCTGAGGTACAGAGTATACAGAGTTGGGCTTGTGGAATAAATTGCACCGGTTGGAGTATTCGGTCTTAGCAGATCCGCCCGCCGAGCGTTCAAACCGGCAAATCGGCGCACGATCCACCGCGGATTTCGGTGCTAACAGCCAGACTGGTGATAATGATCTTTCTATTCCATTTAAGGCAAGTCACTAGAAGCAAAGTAGGCAACTCGAAGAGTGGATAAGGTATAAGGTACTGTAGCCAACAACCTTCTAAACACGGCCGAAAAGGAGAGACACGTGCAGGCAGGCATGATGTAGATATAACTTAAATAATAAAGATTTGATTTTCATCAAATCTTGAAAACACAAACAATGGCTAAAGGTCATACTTTCTATATAAATCCTTACAAGCGCCAACAATCACAGCAACATTTAGACTTTCACGCATATCATGCCGTTTTATTTCTTGTATTGCACGTGTAGTTATATAAAGATGATTCATATTGTTCAAAAAGCATGTCGAGAGAGATAATCTGGCTCTGAATGTGGATGCATCTCTGCAAAACAAATGAGTCGTTGATGAGCTGGAAAGAAACTCAGCGGAGTGTGGAGCACTTTGACCAGTTTCCTCGGCCGTCCACCACGATTTGTATCGTCGGCCAATAAATCACATGTCGAGTACAACCTAGAGCCTCTTGTCTAACTCGATGGCCTATAGGAGCACGACGCTATGATCGGAACTATTTGAGAAGTCCTCGTTCATTGCGGCACTCTCATAACGCAGGCTGTCCTCTTGGGCGGGCCGAACAGCAGCAAGTTCAATAACGAACCCCGCCTTTTTCCTTTTCGCATCTGAAAAAGAACAACGGCTTGAAATGGAATTTATATAGGGTAGGCATGAGCATCCAAGCCGCGTCCCTAGACGGGATGGAAATGACTTATGATTTGATCTGGCCTTGTCTATTTGGTCCTTTCCGGTCCATTGCGGCCTCTATACAAGCGGTAACCGAAGGAAGGCCACGAATTTTGAGCAAAAGCAACAGCGGAAGGAACTGATGTAACCCAAGGTAAGGCTATCAAGGAATACAAGTCATAGTATAGAATGTTATAGTATACCTAAACCCTGTTCTACCCGGGAAATATATATATATATACTGGATATCTCGCATCCGGAAAAGCTGTAGAAATATTGATTGAAAGAACATCTTACCCGTGCAAGGTTTCGTGTTGAATGCCTTGATGCTGCATGGCGCCCGCGTCGGAAGGTAATTCTTTTGAGTTCTCTTTGCGGCCAAGGCTAATGTCATTTGTACGTCTCACAATGCGTGTCAATGGATTGAGCAGCTTCTGTCTGACGCCATCATACGTCCTCAGTTCGTGCCAACTGAGCCCCGCCGCTATCGATGACCGCTTGAACTTAATTGGATTCTCCCGCATTTTGAACATGACTGAGACAATGGAACCGTGCCGAGTCGAAGTGGCGGAGAATATACTCTGCCTGCGAGATTCGGGAGACAGGACAACAGAGTCTTCCCAGTAATGCCCATGTTCAGAGTGGTTGGAGCCGCGGTGTGTCTTCTCGGGCCACTTTAGAGCGAAGAGGGCGTCGATGATGTCCTGCCGACATCCTGTGTGGTAAATTTTCCCCTCGTAATGCGCGTCGAACGGTCGCTCATGGTATTGTTTCATGAGCTCCGAAACACCGGAAACTTTGGCCATTCGCTCGTGCGTAGACTGCCAGCTTTTGAGCCTGTTCACTAGATGAAGAGCATTGGTGGGAAGCTTGGAATTCCCGACGCTTGCGAGTAAGAAAATCTTTTGGCACAGAGCATTAAAATTGGTGCAGGAAAACTTATGTGCCATCTTTAGGCTGCATTGTTGAACCGAGTCTTCGGAGTTCAAGCCGACAGTCCTTGAACTCAATGGGAGCCCTAGCTTGTTTTCATAATTTTGGATCTGATTCGCAAGATCGCTTTCCGTGTAAATTCCGTCGGCATAGTCTAGTAGTGACTGGATGGTATCGATAAAATGACTTGTCTTCAGCTTGTCATGCCGACCTTCATGCGCGGCCCGGAAAAGTAGATCAAAGCAGAGTGGTGATGAACGCACAGCCGCAAAGGCCAATAGCGGAATGTTATCAGGCAAGTGGTGTTGAAATCAGGGGGCTGGTAAATCTAGTGGCTAGGTACTTCGCCCCACACACACCTACCTATATAATATAAAGTACTACTTTATTATACTATACTTAGACTTATTTTTTAATATAATATATTATACTATATTTATTTATCGCTTATAATTTTAATAGGTTATAAGCCTAGAAGCTTATAACTAGTAAAATATTATTTTTAAAAATATTTATATATACTATTTATTATTTATAGTATTTATTAAAGCTGTTGCTACTTTTACTAAACTACCTAAGTAAATTTACTAAAAATAATATACTATAGTAAAAGCTTATATATAAAAAGTTTATATTTAAAGTGCTTAAATAATACTATACTACTATAAATATTTTAATATATTATACTTACTATTACTTTAATATTAAATTTAATATAAAATTTAAAAAAAACTATATTTTTTTATTTTATTTATATATATATATTTATTTATTTTTATTGCTATCGATTTTTTAATTAAATTTATTGTTAAAATTAACGCTAAAAAATATACGTTTATATTTAAAATATAAATTACCGATTAACGTTTTTATTTTTTCGTTAACTAATAGGTTAAATTAAAAAAAACAATAAATAATAGCTTTTATATTAAAAATTAAACCTAAATTTTACCCGAAATTTTAACCGAATTTATTTATAAAAGCTTAAAAAACTATTGTTAAATAAAACTTAAAAACTTAATTTTTTATTTTTTTTAATTTATTATTGTTTTTTTAATAAAAAAAACTTTTTATACTTTATTTAAAAATTTAAAAACGAACAAAAAACAAAACTTTTTTACGAAAATTTTATAAATAACAAATATTAACTAGTTTTTTTTTTATTATTTAGTTTTTTTTTAAGTTTACTATTT